>MU123764.1:66016-175255 GCA_014904935.1 Melanogaster broomeanus | reverse complement strand
GTTGTCATCCTTCCTAACGATCATAGATCCGACTACCGGGATGGGAATGCACAGAACAACGCCGGGGAGGCTCCCATGTCAAACTTGTGGAAGGACGTGCTTAGTGTCATTGAGTTCTCGCGATCTGGGATGGTGGCCCCTCCCCCGAGATATACGGTGTGACAGAGTACAAAGCTACCGAACCCGAATATTTTGCGATTGGGCCTGACGGGGCTGACGCCAACATTGTAGTAGACCCTTCGACGACATCGCAGGACGTTCCTCCTTCCGGCCAAGCAAAATCCGAACAAGATCCAGGTAGGTAATCGAACTTCATTAGAACCAGCTGACCGTCCACCAAACAGCATGCCGACTAACTGATGTATCTAGCCAAGAGAGAGCCGGATCCGGTTTGAAACGATCATTGGTGACCGATTCCGATTCCGAGAGCACGCGACGTGCTTCAGCAGCTTTGACCGCACTCTACAGTGCTGAGATGTTTTCCGCTAACTTTGCGGTCAAGCACGTCCTCAATATCACTGTTCGTGGTACGTATTTTCGTCGGAAGTGATGGAATTGCGCTCAGTGCCTGTTAGACGATGTCATTTGGATGTGGTATTATGACCGTCAAGGCATCATCAGCGTGGGTGGCATCAATTTCGCCCAAGATCTCCCTCGCTATCTGGCGTTGCTGTATGCCCTCCAACGATTTGACTGGGGTGACTGGGGCCGAAACACCGATTTCAAGCCGCATCTAACCGGGAACGCAATCGACTATCATACCATTGTTATTGACAGAAAGGAGCTGAAATTAGACTGGGACAGCCGCGACAGACTGACACAATTTACGCTGAAAGAACGTGCGACGAATGTCATTCCTGTCACCTGCGAACAACTGGACATCGAGCGCCCGAACGAAACGAAAGATGGCATGGTGGCGAAAGTATATTGGGGAGAGGAGGAGCGAGCCAGCGAGCCAGACATTCTGGAGCATGTCGCAAGAGTTGTGAAGGAAAACAAGGACGTCGAGGGACACGTGCCGTTTTTGCTCTTGTCGCACAAGTTTGCGGGTCCCACGTCCATCGTAAGGAAGGCGCTGGGCCTCGACGACGCTGCCAAAGACAGTCGGGCTGGCTTTATCCTGGTATTTCGTAAGCTTCGGCCGATCCACGAGCTCCAGAAACACGAATTCTTCGAAGCATGGCGTCACTGTGTCCTGTGTAAACATCGTTACGTTTGCCCGTCGTCTGGTTCTGAAATTTATGGTACTCTAGGTCACTTTGGGCTTTGGACAGCCGGCGTCCATCACCATGATGTCAGCTGCATAAACCTGATGTATTATCGGATTGACGGCAAGGTGATGGGCGTACTGAACGATTACGACCTTGCATCTTTGCCTGGCAGCCCTTCACGATAACATTTGTAGTGCTCGATCTCCTGCAACTAGCTGATAAAGTTGGCAAAGATGGCAAAGTGCAACACGTATATCGCCATGATTTGGAATCCTTAATTTGAGTATTCATCTGGATTAGCTTCCAGTACAAGGATGGCATTTTCCGCTCCCCAAAGGGTCCCCTGGATGAATGGGTTCGAAGGAATGACCATAATGTTGGAAATATCGGCCGAGTGTACGAACGATGTCACTCGTGAGAACATTTCGTAGGGTATTTAGCTAGATTATCTACGAGTTGTACCGTATCCGTTTGCAAAAGGCTCCCGCCGTTTCCTCGTAGCCTGGCCAAATGTACCCGTCGTAACCGTGTTTACAACACATAAATGTGATATGGATAAGGGGTTCTTTCTAACCCACAGCAAAGGGCCCGATGACGTCGACGCGATTGTCCAGTACCGTGTACTCACTCTTATGATATTTCTTGCACGCTTACTCGATGCTTGTTGTAATCGCAAGTGGGGCTTGCTACGTGCTCGTGCACATTTGGCCAACTTGGAAGCTCGACAGCCGAAACATCCAACGCCAGCTTCTCCTAGCAGTCGCATCAAGGAGTTGCAGGAGGAAATCCAGCGACTTGGAGCTGAGCTTCTCGAAGAACCTGACGAAGTCATGTTTCAGAGATTTGAAACAGTGATGAGCTCGATGGTAAGGTAGTCCACGTTTGGTGAAGATATCGTCACCAGGGCAAATCGTAGTGCACTGAATATCATGTATTACGATATTGTAGCTCACGGACAAGTTCAAAGATTGACCTGAATCACTGCACAATCCCCACTGTAGTTCGCATGGGTGCCCTTTGGACGACAACGACATATGATATTTAAATCATGCCCCCAGAAACTACAGTGTGCTGATGCAATTAAGGTCTCATGAGTGAGTCCTATGTACATGTATTGTTTGTTACAGTTGGTGCTGTGTGTGGGTTCGAAGGTATGTATGTGAATGAATGCTGGAGTTCGCACCGGAAACTAAACATTATACAACAAGCAAGGGTAGGCTCCGCCTTCATACCCCCTCTGCGATGAGCCTCTCCGGGTTCTCGACCCACCCGCGCCACGTCTCCACGAACGCCGTGAGTTCAGCGCCTTCGACGACACGATGGTCGGCGCTCCAGCTCACATCGACCTTCAGTCTTCGCTCGCCCGGAATACTTGCTCCAGGAGGACAGAACTCGTTGCTGAAGCGCTGACGTCCCACACCCAGCTTGCCCTCCCGATCGCGATGCCGCCGCCGGGGACTAGGACCGGGCTGGCGCCTTCGCCTTTGCCGATCGCACCGACGTTTGACACGCTGATGGTGCCACCGTGCCTAGGCATGTCTCTGGGCGTGAGCGCACACGGGACTTGATGGCCCAGATGCGCAAGGTGAGCGATGCAAGACGCAAGGCTGTGCATCGACAGCGACTGCACGGAGGAGATTGTTGGGGTGTAGAGGCCGGTCGGGGTGGACAGAGCGAGCGTGACATCTGCACTTGGTCGCATGGTCAGCGTTGGTTTAGCGTTGGTGTTTGCGCCCGAGGTGATGGACGCTCGGAGAAGCGGCCATTCCATCATTGAATTTGCGAGCGTCTTCAGAAGGAACGGAAGGTACGTCAGCTTTGCAAATTTACCGCTCTCTGGAGTCGACGGAGGAGCTGGGGCGGGGTAGAAGGCAGACGGATTGACCATTTGAGACCATGTAGAAGTGCATCACGATCGATCGAACGCACCTCATCAAGAACTCCGAGAACTTGGTGAATCCAACGACATGCTCGAACAACGAATGAGCGTGGTGGATTCCGGGTTGGCGTCGCTGTTGACACCACGTCTGGATCAACACGCCATTGTGCGACAAGACTCTCCGCCTCTATCCTATTTGAAGAACGACTCTGCTGTTCGCGATATTACCGCTCCTCGCTCACCCGACGTATATCTTGTTCCGCAACGAACTTTCTGGGCGTCTATTCGGGGCCGATAGGAGATCATTCTTTTCGCGCGCCGCGCCTTCCACCTTTGAGCTGGTGTTTGCGAGTAGCTTCCATGGCCTGACATCTGATCTGGGCTTGCTCTGACATGTGGTTAGAGGTACAGTCACACCTTTCAAACTGGGACCAGCCCTCCAGCCAGAATGGACACTCTTGCATAGTCTTAGATGTTCTTGTACCTTTGATGAAAGTTGTAGCTACAGCCAAGTTGGTCATATTGGTATTCTTACATAAGCAAGATTACCAAATTTAGATAAGATAGAAGTAGCAGAAGAATTTATTATTAGGCTTGTTTGAAAAAATTGATGATGATAAAATTTCTTATAGTTTTGATGAAAGTTGTAGCTTTGAATGAAGGGATTGCTGCCATAACCATGTCTGGACCTCTATTCTCAAGTCCTGCCATATTCACACATCTCTGGCCACACTCATGCATTCCTAGTCCTGGACTTGATCCAAGTCTCATTTGAGTATAGTCTTCATTCTTGACCATGTTTTTGCTATTGCTAAACTATCATGTCTAGAGGACCAACTCATGAGAGAGATCATCCAATGATTACTTAAGCTTTTCCCATGATATATTGTAAGGATCACATACCAGGTTCCAGTAAAGACCACATAGGTTATGTGAGACGTGTGTCGAGGAATGCGATACAATCGACGGTGCACATGCTCGCTGAATAAGCGGAGGAAGTTGGCGGACCAACCCCAATCCACAACTTAGGATTCTCTCCCCAACCTACAACCACTGGCAGCACCACCCCCGGACTTAATTTCGGAGGTTTCACGATCGAAGACAGCTTTCTGGCAGACATTCAGATGGGCTTCGGCAATAATGAGGCCGCTATCCCTGCCTCTGCGCCTGTGCCCGTCTCCTCGTCTGTGCCCACACCCGTGCAAGGCAATACCAGTGTCGAAGCAAGCGCCGAGATGAGCGGCAGAGCTGCTAATAATGGTATCATCTATTGTGTGATATTTGTCTTATTGGTAGTCACTAACTGTGCTGCCTGGTACCTACTTTACTGAGGTGTCCTCAGCCCGGTGCTCCCCTTCCTGAACTCTGACACTCTTGGATGATCCTCTGCGTGGATCAGGAGGGCGAATATAAGGAATTCGGGTTTGTCGGATCGGATTTCTTATGGACAAGACTGGCTCTCGTCCTACACATGTTTGCAACGTTTTCTATTTCCTTTTTTATTTCATCCTTGTAGCTAGACGTATAAATATGAGACTGTAGTTAGCCTGTAGAGCAGTCTACCTCCTACAGAGATCCCTTGGAACAGTTCTATCTGAGCTATCTAAGACCTCCAGCGAGACCGGACTACCCCGTGTGACATTTTCCTTCACCGAAATTGTTACACATTGTCACTGACTACAGTGAACTCAAGCATACCAGATCGCTCATCAGCAGAAATCTTAGGACTTCACCATCTTCGGCAGTTTGCGGACGACCTGGGCAAAGCTGCAGGTGCCAGAGAGATGCAGGAAGATTTCATCTCTGACCTGGACAGGATTTCTCATCTTTCTGGTGAGTAACCTCGCCGTGCTTCGACTTTCACTCCTCATTCTATTTATTAGGTTTCTCCGGCCCCATTTATGCTGAGGCATATGTGAAGATGCACAGTCAGTCATGATATTCTCCTTGGCACGTTCCCTCACATCCTTTCGATCCTACATTTATTACAACCTATTCAGGCATCATTCTCGTGAATCAAACGTCTAAAACCCTCCAAAACCTTTGTCTTGACCTCCACCCTGGGAGACCTCACGCTCGTTGAGCATCCTGCCGTCTACACCATGGCCTCTCATGGCTTCCAGAGTATCAAAGCTACCATTAAAGTCTCCTTGACCAAGACAGACATTATCTTCAGAAGCATCCTTTGGAGGACCCAGGGCTAGCGGAGAGCTGTCTGATCTGATATTCATATCGACATTATGGATTACATCAAGTCTGCTTATTGCAGTGAGAGTGGGGTGAGTCTCCCCGTCAGAGTCTCAGGATTTTTGATGGATGTTGACGGTATCCCTTCAGTAGTTCCGGAACATGTGGACAGAGTTCCAATGGGAGAACAGGGTCAATGTGTCGGCAACTATGCAGTATGTCTGTGTTGCTCCAACCGCAGGCAACCACATGCTAACTCAAGTTACTCAATAGTGACCCTCACGATTGTCTCAAACACGTCATGAAATCGACCAACTTGTCATGTTTAACCCCGGAAGGGGCTATGTCAGGCGATTGTGATTTCCTGTCCACAAATATGTACACAAGGATTTTGTTTGGTCAGAATTTACCTGATGCTGCAGGTTAGTACCACTCTACTGACTTCCTTTGATTCATGGGTTTGGTGGGCACAGGTGAAGACACGCTCGTCAATCTCAGCATCGAGAAGACAGAGACGGGCACTATTGTGGGACATGTCCATATTTGCAGGGTATTGCGCTTTCATTAGGTGATCGGATTACGATGTGTGTGAGTGCTCTTTCTGCCTGAGCCGGCTTGTTTGTTGAGTGCCGCACCGGTTCCTGGATGTATTGTTTCTTCTTCTAACAGCCCAAAAGGTTACCAAGCTGCTAACATAGGCGTGTTCAGGATATTGGAATTTGTGTACAATGGACCTGTCTGTGAACTGTCAGATCTCCTTTGTCATTGTTCGCACTTTTGGATGCAAGATATTCTCTATCTCCTAGTGAAGAGCGTGAAACATTCATGACCACTGGCAGGCACGAGATTTGCATATGATTTCACTGAGTGCTTTGTGGCACACAAGTCGAAGGAGTTGTGGTTTCACGTAGGTGTGGACCATTTGAAGTAGGCGGCTGCTGGAGTATACCTTGTCCAATAATCTACGTGTTGAAGTGTCAGTAGGCCACTGACATGGCCTGTCCTCGTCATTCAACCCATGGTACATCTTTGTTACTACAGCGCTGAAGCATTACAGTAAGTAAACTCTGAATCAACAAGTTGGCACACTCATGATTGTGTAGCTTGATGCGCTTGAGGCAAAGCAGTATGTGGCAAAAAGAGACCCCCTCACAGATCTCAATTGTGTGATTGAACGACAACAGTTCTCACCTCAAAATTTGTTGTAGAGTCACTTGAGAAACACTAATCTACATCAGAGCCATCTGTGGAGTGAGTGAATATGTTGCAGTCCAATGACATTCAAATCTTCATTGTCGTGTCTCATGTAGCAGTGGATTGTTGTAATGTTCGAGTGTCCGAGGTCCCCCTGAGTGCAGCCCAGTCACATGAGCACGGTTGTCTGGCTTTCCACAAGTATTGAGCCTACTGGATTCTTTCAAACATTCTAATTGAACTCGACCATTCGGAGCGAAGGCGAGAGTTGAGCCAGCGAAACGGTCTCCCCCCGGGGGGAGGAGACCACGTGAAATTGGACCTACTGTACAGTGGCCAGACCGATACCTAGTGTACATGGTAAAGAACAATGCAAGCCTCTGGAACATTGCAATCTGCCCCTACAGTACACCTACATCAATGTCCATCCTGATATCTCCCCTCCGTTCCAGGTACTGCCTAGCAATGTTATCCAACATAGCATTGTCATGATCAGCCATGATAGGACGCCCATCAACTGCACTATCTGGTCGCCAGAGTTTCTTTCCTCTATACACATTCATCGGATATAGCACCTCCCCAATCTTGCCTGCCCAATCGAAGTCGACCAACATAAACTTCTTCGGGTCAGCCTTCGACATCATGATGTTGGTGGTGCGAATGTCGCCATGAACATATCCATTTTGATGCAGTTGGGCCAGGGCTTTTCGGATGCTGTCGAGGGGCGGGGCAGTCGCGATGATCTTGTAAAGCTCGACATATTCCCCTGAGAGACGATCCATAACAACCATGAACCAGCCCCCAGGAATTGCTTCAAAACCGTGCAGAATAGGTGCATATCCCAGCGATGCACACAACCGATGGGCATCCTTTGAATATTGACGGACGAATTTGATGCAAATGGGCTGCTGATTGGAGAGTTTGCCGAAAAAGATAAGCTTGTCTTGGAAAGGCTGGGATAAGTATTCAAAGTCTTGCTGACGAGAATCCTGAAGGGAAGTGAAATAGGTAGGATGCGGGTACAGCTGAGTTTGGAGCCGAGAGGACGCTGGATGGATTCCGGTGGTGAGGCCTCGGTAATACTTTTCGAGGGTGCGAGTCACCTTCTGGAGTGCCCCCAGGTGACGAGCTACCCTGGTCCGCATGTCAGTATCCGTAGGGTGGTAGTGCATTTGGAGGGTGCAAGAGAGCGTCTGGACTACAGGACGCAAATTCCATGTTGCTCCTGCAAAGGCAAGATACGGCCCTGGTTAAAAAACGTGTTATTATCTGTGGCGCCCAATGAAAAACAACGAACGGACCAAACAAAAGTACAATAATGCAGGGCCAGCATCCCGTCATCGTCGCATATTCCCTCGTCGCATCCAAGTAGTACAGAATTGCCTGACAGTAGGGCTCTGCTCCCGTACTACCAACTTCGTTCTTGAACTCGGCAATAGCGTAGCGATGTTTGTTCACAGACATATCGCCATCCGTCACGTAGCCATTTAATGTATGGGTGACGGTAAAAGGTAGTCCCCACTTCGAGAACACCCCGCGAACCGTATCGGCCCGCACCTTCTCGTCGACATAAAAGTTCGACATTGCGATAGATAGTTCCTGAGCGAAAGAACTGTCTTTCGCTGTTATTTCGTGCCTCTCGCAGTCATCAAGAAACTGGCCGAATGCAGCGTGGAGCAATGTCGCAGGAATCGTTGCCGCAGTAGCACGAGGGCGATTACAATAGATAAGGTCGTTGGGAAGCGCTTGGCGTTCAAAAAAAGTCTTGGCCTTCCCGCTAGACGACGGGGCCACCGGCGCATTATGTCTGATGAAGGTGTGCCTCTGTGCCTCGACCCCATGGAGGGGGAGCGATCCGAACGATGATGGAGGGTGTGCATAACATCGCACTACATGAACGAAGCAGGCAGGAAGGGTCAGAAATGCCACAAGCAAGCGAGATTGCATCGGACGCACTAGGAAGAGGTATCTCAATGACGATGTGAAGATGTCTCGGAGGGACGTCAGAGAAAACGGAAGATAAGGGAGCCATTGGATTCAATGGTTCTTCATCAAGGGTCAAGTGCTCCAGGGTCTTTTTAAGGTCTCCATTGTCAGCAAAGGAAACTTTGTAAAGAGCAAGAGCATTCGCATCTACATCGCGAAAGTCCACCGGCTTCTCGTTCTTTATGGCTTTTTTGAGGTCTCCGACAGTCATCGTGCTGGAAATCTTCACAGGGAAGATGTCATTGGTGCTCTGAGCGCGCACCCAACAATTGAGAGTGATGTCTGGGACGACGGACGTGAGATTGGTTGTGCGTGAAGCTGGGAAGCACAGTTCGCTGTCAGAAGAGTAACAGAATACAGTGATAAAGACGCACAAGAACGGGGGGCGCTGACGATGACGAGCCACCTCCCCACATCAGACTCGGGGAAACAGACGGATAATCTGCGTCGTGGACCCAGGCGTGCATTACAGCCCAACTTCCACTGCTTGAGCTCGTTTTCTAGGTCTTCATCAGGGTCGACAGGACGGAAGGGGTAGAGGTCGAGATCATCCGCATCTACATCGCAGAAGCGCACCGCCTTCTCGTTCTTTATGGCTTTTTTGAGTTCTCCGACAGTCTCCGTGCTGGAAATCTTCACAGGGAAGATCGTGCCAACATCTGCACCATGGACCCAACAGTCAAACGCGAGTATTTCCGAGTCCATGTTGTAGTACTTGATTGGAGTGACACAGAATTTCTAGATGAGTTGTGTGAAAAGAACAGATGGACCGCAGGCAAAAGGCTGAATCAAGTATGACTACAGTGCTTTGCATGTCAAACTGCCGCGGTACAAATCCAGCAGCATGTGTTTGGTTCTGTTTGTGCCATCCAAAACGCTGTGACATCTTGTTGGTACACGCGTCCAGTTGTCTGGTGTCTGTCGTCGTCGATGGGTGCCCACTCTTGTGGGCCCCTCACATAGGACTTTCGACCCATTCTTCTCGCTTTCTCGTCGTTGATGGGTGCTCATTCTTGTGGGCCCCTCACATAGGACTTTCGACCCATTCCTCTCGCTTTCTCATCGTTGATGGGTGCCCATTCTTGTGGGCCCCTCATGTTGTCCCCCTTATCTGGCGTCTGTCATTGTCGATGGGTGCCCACTCTTGTGGGCCCCTCACTTATGACTTTCATCCTCGTCTGCCCTTGAGCATGGTAATCGGTACACGCGTAACCTGCGATAACAGGCAGTTGCCTTCGCGTCACGGTATGTGTCTTTATTTGATCGTCTTGCACTTCTGTCGTCTTCTCTCTTTATTTCTCCATGTCGTGCTCTCCGTTGTTCTTTCTCTCTCTCCGTGTTTTTTTATTGTCATGTACATGTGTACTCCCAAGCCTCCTTTGCAATCGTGTTTGACCTCTCTAGTATATCGTAGTAATTATCCACTTCTGCTAAAATGCTATATTTCTCGTTTGCACTATCAACTCATGTGAGCTGCAAGCAAGGTTTCTGCCAGTAAAATATGAGACTACAATTGATAACTGCAATTAAAGATCCAGTTCTCTGCTAACTCTGGACTGACTGCCATTGCAGCCTGATGGATCAACCAAGGTTGAGCCTCAAGCTGCATTGCATCCTCTTCATGTTGTCGAAGCCAGGACTTGATACAATGAAATGCTTGCTCAATAGGGTTGAAATCTGGTGAATATGGGGGTAGGTGTTACGGTTTTTCTCTTTTCGCTTACGTCACGCCTATCTTATCTCCCAAGCGCCCTTTAGAGATAAGATCACTTACTTGTATTTTTAGATCGTTGACTGCAGATGAGTCGAAAGTCAACGATCCCATCATTCCATTGTTCCCTTCTTTAGGACCACAATAGGTTACCATTGTGCCAGTTCCCCTTTTGTTCTACTTATGTGTCGAACAATGGCTCGCCATTGTTCTCCCATTATATCCATCTAGACTACCGCGTATATAAACCAGTAGACACCATGTATTTCCCTAAGCTATTCTATGTTGTTCTCCATCATCTGGTTAACTCTCAGTTGTCTGACTTCAGCCTCTGAGTCGTTGGCATCCCACTCTTTGAGCGGACGCACTATTCTTGGATAGACCTCGCTTGTCCTTTATCGGGACTTCACGAGAATCCTTCATTTGTTGACGAGGCTTGTCTTATGACAACCCACGTAACAAAAGAATAGCTTCTCTGAACGTTCCTACTACCCAGTAGCCGAACACCCCTGAAACGCGTCTGGGAAACCTGCCCCAGCGCACAAACGTGACAAGACGACTCCTCCATTGACTCCCCGTAGTCCCTTCGCGGCTACAAGGACCGGAGAAGTACCCCCACCGTCTCCAGATCCAGCGACAAGACCTGCTACCAGATACTCATCGGCACGCCCGAGAGTCCAGATCCCTCGTCAGCCCCTACCCCGTTGCTGAAGAACGAAGCCCAGGCCATGGCATATCCTGCCTAGGCCAAGATCCTGAAGATCTACCACCCCGATCAGAAACCCCCGTCAGAAGCAGAAGAAATCTCACAGATCGATGAAGACTTCCTTGATTCTCTCCCTGCTGAAGATCACGCTGAGTTCAGAAGAATCACCAAAAAGGAACCTTACGACCATCCAACTCTCTTTCGTCGCTGGTGGGACTCTACTGTCATCCCTGAACCCCAGACCACTGTCCAAATCGTTTCCCCGAACCCGTCATCCAGTAACCCCGCCGTCGCCATGACCATGAAGAGTGCTGAGATCAAGGTCGGACAACCCTCCGCCTTTGACGGCTCCCCCACCGACGCCAATCGCTGGCTCCTCAGCGTCAAGGCCTACATGCGCATTAACGCCCATGTTTACGACACCAACGAAAAGAAGGTCCTCTCCGCCCTTTCCTATTTTACCAAAGGCACCGCGGCCTCTTGGGCCGAAACCTTCTATGCCAAAAGGGATGCTATGGCTGTACCTGACTACGGTACTTGGGCCGACTTCGAAACCGAGTTTAAGACCTCCTTCGTAACTCAAGATACCAAGGAGACTGCAACTGCTAAGTTATCCACCCTCTCCCAAAAGGGATGCGGTTCACTCGAAAACTACAATTCCCAATTCCGACTCTTCGCCCAAAGATCGGGCATTACCAACGATAACGCTTTGATCTCGTGGTACTCACGAGGTCTTCATTCGGATGTCGCCACCCACATCATGGGGATGGACACTGTCCTGACCACGCTCGAGGACTGGATTAAGAAAGCCCAACACTTCGCCGTGCAAATGGCCCGAATCCAGTCCTTCAAGGCCAATTGTACCTGGAACCCTCCCTCCCATTCTCGCCCCGCCAGGGACCCTGACGCTATGGACATAGACCGCGTAAGCCTTACTCCTTCGGAGCGAGCAGCCTACATGAAGAAAGGTCTATGCTTCAAATGCGGTCAATCTGGCCATCGAGTCCTCAATTGCCCGAAGAAGATGGAGGAAGGTACCTTTAAGAAGAAGAAGAAGCCGGTCCAGACGGTCCGAGCTGTTGAGGATCGACCTTCCGAGGTCCAACAATACATCGCCGCGCTTACTAACAAGAAGATCTCACAAACGGAGATCCTAGACGTAATGAAGATGTGTTTCGAAGAGAAGTTGAAAGAAGAAGAAGGGTGCGGAGAAGAACCCGAGATCGATAGAGTGGGTTTTTAAATCGAGGAGTTAAGTCGACGTTTACTCCTCGAATTCCTGTAATTGTACCTGAAAAGAAGAATGGCAATTCATTCCATATTCCCGTCGCATTCTTCCGAAAACCAGGTACAATAATTGTCAATTCCCATGCTTTGATCAACAGCGGAGCCTCCATTAACGTGATGGATACGCACTTCGCTATCAAGAACCGATTTCCTCTTACCCGACTCTTGAAGCTGCTCACCCCGCATAATGTGGACGGTTCCCCTAATAAGCCGACCTGCCACTTCATGACCATGGTCACGATCCGAATCGACGACCATGAAATGAAGCAAACCTTTTTCGTCGTCAACTGTGGCAAGGAAAATGCCATACTTGGCATGCTGTGGTTGAAATCCGCGAACCCGATTATCGATTGGGAAACTGGGGAAATTGAACTGCCTCATCGGCACTTATCCCCAGTTAGACCCTGATTCGATCAAAAGCACCTCGTTGAACAGAGATATCTCGTCCGCTACCTCGGCGGAGATGGCTCGGACTATATCCATTGCCAATACCTCAAACGATTCGACCCCTCTCTCCTCCGAACGACTCTGGCTATGGAAATAGCTCAGCAGACGATTAAGGAGAAAGTACTCCTTCCCGCAGCCATCGCCAAGTACAAGGCTGTTTTTGAGAAATCCTCCACCGACCACGTTCCCCCTGAAAGAACGTTCGACCATGCCATAGACTTGGACGACTCTTTCACGCCTGAAATAGCGAAGGTATACCCGCTGAACCCAAAGGAGACGGAAGCCTGTAAGGCATTCGTCGACGAACATTTGGCCTCAGGAAAGATCGTCCCTTTGAAGTCCCCACAAGCATCCCCCTTCTTCTTCGTCGCAAAAAAGGATGGCAGCCTCCAACCCTGCCAAGACTATCGTTACGTCAACTCCCACACTATCAAGAACGCCTACCCCCTCCCTTTAATTTCCGACCTTATGGATTGACTTAAGGGGTCGTCAATCTTTACGAAGTTTGACGTAAGGTGGGGGTATAACAACGTGTGGATCAATCCTGAAGATCGCTGGAAAGCGGCGTTCATTACACCGTTCGGACTCTTCGAACCGACGGTGATGTTTTTTGGTCTCTGCAACTCCCCCTCGACCTTTCAAGCCATGATGAATTCCTACTTCGCCGACTTCATCGCCGAAGGATGGTTGGCTATCTATATGGATGACCTCCTTATTCACTCCTCTGACCCCGTCGTTCATGAAGAACGAACCCGTCGCATATTGGAACGACTCCAACAACACGACTTATACTTGAAACTTGAAAAATGTCAGTTCGCCATACCCGAAGTGGAATTCCTCGGCATCGTCGTTGGCAATGGCGCCTTCAAAATGGACCCGTCAAAGGTCAAAGCCATCGACGAATGGATTACTCCCCGTAACGTGAAGGAAGTGCGCTCGTTCCTAGGATTCTGCAACTTTTATCGTCGCTTCATC
Organism: Melanogaster broomeanus; assembly: GCA_014904935.1. NCBI lineage: Eukaryota > Fungi > Basidiomycota > Agaricomycetes > Boletales > Melanogastraceae > Melanogaster > Melanogaster broomeanus. The sequence goes on along the minus strand of MU123764.1, from coordinate 161,672 downwards.
CCTTCCTTCGCTACCCTTGCTTGACCTCTCACCGACCTAACCAAGAAATTGTCCCCTTGGGTATGGTCGCCCGCGTGCGACAAAGCGTTCAAGGAGCTCCAAATCAAGTTCAAAACGCTCCCCATCCTAGCGATGCCCGACGTCTCTCGCCCCTTTGAAGTCATGATGGACGCCTCGCTCCATGCCTCAGGTGGCGTCCTCATGCAACGAGATGGCAACGGAGACCTTCACCTGTGTGCCTACATCTCTCAGACCTTCTCCCCTGCCGAACGCAACTATGATATCTATGATCGCGAGTTGCTTGCCGTCATCCATGCTTTACAAGCTTGGCGGCACTATCTTCAGGGCACCGCCCACCCTGTGACTGTACTGACAGATCACAAGAATCTCACCTACTTCCGTTCCCCTCAGAAATTATCTCGTCGACAAGCCCGCTGGCTGTTGATGCTCGCTGATTACAATCTTCGCTTCGTTCACACCCCTGGCTCCGCCATGGGTCCGGCTGACGCTCTCTCTCGCGTCAATTGCCCAGACTCGTCATCTGATAACCACGACGTGACGCTGCTCCCTCCCGGTTTGTTTGTTTGTGCCATTGACACCAAACTTCTCGACAAACTAGCCGTGTCTTCCTCCACCGATCCCCTTGTGCTGTCCGCCACTCGCGCCCTTGAACAGGGCACTCCGCTCTTTCCCCGTTCCACTGTCTCTGACTGGCAGTACACCGACGGCAAACTCTACTACAAGGGCCGTCTCTATGTTCCCCCAAATCTCCGCTCCGACGTTGTCCGTGCCACTCATGAGGCACCCATGTCTGGCCATCCCGGCATTACCCGTACCGTCGAGCTCGTCTCCCGTGACTGCTGGTGGCCTGGCCTTCACACGTTTGTCTGCCACTTTATTTCGGGCTGTGCCACATGCCAGTCCATGAAGGCTAACACACACCCCTCTGTCCCGGCCTCATGCCCATCCCCTCGTCTTGCTCCCACCCCTTTCAGCAGGTCTCCGTGGATCTCATCACCGGCCTTCCCTTTCCGCTGGTTTTGATTCTGTCATGGTCGTGGTAGACCATGGCCTTTCAAAGGGGGTAATTTTCCATCCATGCCTGAAAACGATCACTGCCGAAGAAGTCGCGGATGTCTTCTTCGAGAAAGTCTTCACTCGATTTGGACTCTATGACAAGATTATCTCTGATCGAGGACCGCAGTTCGCCTCGAAATTCGCGAAAGAACTTGCACGAATCCTCGGTTACAACCTCGCCCTCTCCTCTGCCTATCACCTGCAGACTGACGGAGAGACTGAACGAGTCAACCAAGAACTCGAAACCTACCTTCGCATCTTTTGCGATGGCAAACCCCATGACTGGACCCGATTCCTCCCCTTTGTGGAATACGCCCACAACTCCGCAGTCCATTCCGTCACAAAGAAAACCCCATTCTTCCTGATGCTCGGATATGAACCCCGAGCTTTCCCCACGCTAATGAAAGAAACGCCAATCCCCACCGTAACTGATCGGCTGACGTCATTAGACCATGCTAGGAAGGAAGCCCTTGCCGCACATGCAATCGCTGCCCGCGTCATGAAAGAACGAATTTCCTCTCGGTTTGTACCCTCAATTTCAACTACCCCAGTCGCAAACTCGCCCCGAAACGTGAGGGACCCTTCGAAATTGTCAAGGTGTTGTCCCCTGTTTCCTACCAATTGAAAATACCATTCACCTGGAAGATTCACGTCGTATTTCATGCGTCCCTATTATCATCCTATCGGGAAACTCCCGAGTATGGGCCGAATTTCACAAGACCACCACCTGACGTGGTAAACTCCGAAGAACAATGGGAAGTTGAAAAGATTATTTCACATAGGGGATCCGCAGCTCGTCGCAAATTCCTTGTCAAATGGAAAGGCTACCCGTCCTCCGAGAACTCCTAGGAACCCCCTTCCCACTTGAGGAATGCTCCCGATGCCCTCAAGGCTTATAAGTGGTTGCGCCCCAAAGCTTTTCCCCAGTCTCGCTGAGAACGCCGCCCATCACGTCGCTTCCCACAGAAATCGTCGAAAACCCATATTTTTCACTATGCCTCCCCATCGTACTCCTTCTTCTCGTCATGGACAAACTGAACAGAATGACCGACGGTACGTCCCCTATGGACGAAGACTCCGTCCACCGCCGCCGACAGAATTGAATCTCGCTGTACTCCGTAATCTTCGCGACATCACCCTCGCCCGTCAAATTGACAACCAAATGGGTAGATACTCCCCCCTACAAAGTGCCCACCATGCATTAATGCAGACCCTTCATCTTGAGACCTTCATTCCCATACTCACCCATTCAGACGACCAACAGGCTTGACTGATAGGAATCCTTCTCACTGGCATTTGATGCCGACAGGAAGACGCCCTCCTGAATCTTTTGCACCAACTCGGGTTTGAGAATGTTCTCACCTGAGCCCATTGTTGACGTTTGGAATCTCCTCATCTCATAGACTCAGGGATCATTGGCATGCACCACGCCGTGTCTCCCCGCACCAACCCAACCAACGTCGACGCCCCTACAGAAATCACCTTACGCGATATGAGCTCTATTCAACGTGCAATTGCAGCACGCGAAAGTCAAGCATCCTCAGCCACTTCTCCCCCCGCTTCGAGCTCGAGCTCAGCTGGGTCCACTTCCACGAACCCCATCGTCGTTAGCGATGACGACACCACTGACGGAGACGACATCGTCCCTGTCCCAATCTTACCTTGCGCTGCTCCACGTCGCCCTCGGGCCATTCCGTTAGTACCCCTGTCTCATGCCGGCCGCACCACGACCTATATGTCGGGGACACCCTCGTCACTGTCATCCCCGGACACGGAAGAGGTCTTTGGCCTCTCACGACAACAGATCGCTACGGCGCTTTTCGAAACGGAGGAACGCCTCTCCCTCCATGATCACCCCGTCTCCATGTCTGCAGAAGAACGCCTCGCCCGAGACACCCTTGGTGAGGCTCAGACCGGACCGGTCCTTCGCCCCACTCACGCGTTCTACACGGCCTCTTGTTTCGAATGTCATCGCCTCGGGCATGTTCGCATCAACTGCCGCTACTACGAGTGCCCGATCTGTCATACTTTCCACCCGGGTCACAACCAACGGGACTGCCCTCAACGACGCCGTCCTTCCACTCCCCCTCCAGCTGGTGTCCCTTCTGAATTTGTACAAGATAGACTCCCTGACTACGAGACTGACGACACCTTCCCTGAGGAGGCACTTGCCAATATGACCGGCTCGCCCGGCCCCTCCCACGGGGAATTCTAAATGTGTTATAAGGTCAGGTGACTTACGATCTTGAGCGGGGGGTAATGTTACAGTTTTTCTCTTTTCGCTTACGTCGCGCCTATCTTATCTCCCAAGCGCCCTTTAGAGATAAGATCACTTACTTGTATTTTTAGATCGTTGACTTTCGACTCATCTGCAGTCAACGATCCCATCATTCCATTGTTCCCTTCTTTAGGACCACAATAGGTTACCATTGTGCCAGTTCCCCTTTTGTTCTACTTACGCATCGAACAATGGCTCGCCATTGTTCTCCCATTATATCCATCTAGACTACCGCGTATATAAACCAGTAGACACCATGTATTTCCCTAAGCTATTCTATGTTGTTCTCCATCATCTGGTTAACTCTCAGTTGTCTGACTTCAGCCTCTGAGTCGTTGGCATCCCACTCTTTGAGCGGACGCACTATTCTTGGATAGACCTCACTTGTCCTTTATCGGGACTTCGCGAGAATCCACGAGGCTTGTCTTACGACAACCCACATAACAGTAGGTAGACAAGTTTCACACCTGCATGACTCCAAAATAAATAAAAAGGCATAGCAGATGCAAAAAGGTCAGAGGATGCATACCACACTCATCCTCAACAATCCTTTGTACCTCTTCGTCGTGATGTATGGCACAGTTGTCCATCATGACAACACTTCTGGGACCAGGATATGGGATAAGCTTGGGTGCCTAGAGATAATTCATGCCAGTAAGCAGGAGAACTGAAAACGAAACTCATGTTTACCCACCACCTGGTCACAAACAAAACTGAGAAAATGCTCTTTTGTGACTGAACCTTCCAAGATGTCAAGGGTGATGATGCCTCCTGACACCAAGGCAGGTAAAACTGAGAAGCATGGACCACAAATAAACACTGCCCGTTGAATGCATGCTTGGCCAATTGGTGCATAGCCATGGGTGCATTGGCTTGTCTGACCATCAACTGACAACTCATCCAGCCACACAAAGTAGTCACCAGGTATATCACCATACTGAGCCTGCCATGTGAAGCCCGGGACTCAGCCACTGCCTAAGAGGGTGGAAATGACTATTTATTACCTAATCAAAGGGCAGAGAAGCCCAGGACTGGAGTACATCAGCTATAGGTAACAAACAGTAATGATAATAAGTAACTCACCTCAGCTGCTGCCTAAGAGGGCGGAAATGACTGAGGATCAACAAATAAGTAAAGGACTTAAATACTATGGGTGACATCAGGAAAATAGTGAAGCATAGATTTCTCTAGGTGATGGTTACAAATACATAGCAACATTCTAGGCCAAGGTGACTGATTATAAGCAAATTGTAAGACATTACCAACCCAAGAAATTGAGCTTACACTCTGGTAAGCCAGTCACAATGGGACAGAACAAATGTCACTTGTGGATTATAATGATTTTTGGCTGATAATGTGTTATAGCCCCTAGCTGGCATGGTGAGAATTTATCAACTATTATCCTTCATAACTCAGCCTTATGATCTGTGTCCATCTGAGCATCGCCTTGCCACCACTTGGTCCCATGTGGGTCAAATTATATCACTGTCATTTGCCTGGTGTCATGTGGGCAGTTACTATTATTCTACTATCACCCCCTATCATGCTAGCCTAATCATGATGTGGAAGAGAGAAAACCACATCATCTGAGCATCATGATTGCCTTACCATCACAAGTATATCACTTTCGTCTGCTTGTTGTCATTCTGTTACCAATCTGCTGATGCGACAACATGCAGCCCAGGCCGCCTGCACACATGACCAGCTTGAAGGAAAGTACTCATTTTCATGAACTATTGATGAGTCTCATATATGTGAACTCCAGGAGATGATGACAATCCGTGCAGTCAGAACCATGGCTCACTGGCATGCACTGGCAGCCACTATAATTACAACTCACATAACTATGAGATGATCGATTCAGATACAAGGTGGGTGCACGCCACTGATGAGCGTCATGGTTAACACTCATGCACTTGTGACGACTCACAGGCAATGACTTGAGTGCCATCATGACAGACCCATTGCCTCGACAATGAGCCCGCCACTTCCACCTCCATGCAGGCCTCACCATGACACACAACAGTGAGCCCTACCACCACCTTCGGTCGCAAATACAGTGCTTGAAGCATTATAGTGGAACATGGGGGCAGAAATGTGACATGTGTGGTTATGTGGTCTGGGTGCTGGAGGATCCTAGGACCTAGGACATGCATGTACTGAGTACTTTTACTAGTATGCCCCAAACCATACCCAAAGGCTTTCTAAATGTGATTGTACTAGTACTTGTGTGCTATCGAGCCAGCCTGAACCATAGCAATTGAAGAGCAAAAGCCTGAGAAAATCCAAAGGCATAGTTCTGGGCAGAAGACCAAAAATGTTCGGACAGCCTGACTCATGCCAGTGCATTACATATGCTGCCTGTTGCTGTTTGTTGTGCATCATAGCTTCATATATCAAAATGGCTGTAGTATGCACTATGGAATTATGGTCTGTATGCTGATAGCATCATCAGTATATGCACTCGCAGTTGTGCATGTATCTGGTAGTATTCCCACATCCTTTTGCTCTCATTGCTCTCTCTCCTGCTCTCCTGCTCTCCTGCTCATCTCCTGTCCCCTCATCTCCACTCCCTTCATCTCCTCGTTGCTCTGTGGATATGCACGGCATGTCAACAATGTTAACATGCTTGCATTCATGACGTATGGCTGAGTGTCGACACCTGGCATTGTATCTCACATGCTGGGTGTGCACTGGGACTCAGGTACACAGCTGTCACATTCGCAACGTGTAGCTGTAGGTTGGAGCCTGCTACCATTTCATGTGCAAGCAATGGAGCGGTGGAGAACTGGGCATGCACCAGTGGCTGCTGTGACTGGGTCTTTACTGTGAGCGAGGCTTTGCCTCGTTATTAACAGAAACAACAAATTTAAAAGTTTTACTCACCCTTCATTGGTGTCTGAGTCATGATAGTAGCTGTGCATGATACATGATTGTCTTAGTGACTTCGTAGTGAATGATATTGATAGAATGTTAGTATTTCAGCTTATGCTCACTCAACTTTGACCAGACGAGTTCTTGATGGTGGTCTGACTGTTCAAGTGAAATGAGAACTAGAATCATATAATGAACGGGTAACGCGTGGGAGGGAGTGAACTGAGCATTAGGGGACGAGCTTTACGAACTTACGTGCCGCGTATGTCGCCAAAGCCAGGTGGCATTCCTTTCGGGGATGAGAAAACCATGTGGCTTTCATTTCGGGGTTGGCCTATGTATCTACACATTAGGAAACCCTAACCCTAAGGTCCCAAAAATTGCAGACTGTTGCTGATGGATCAGATTAGATCAGTGACTGCTTGCTGCACACATCTTTTCCTTGCTCTCCCATCTGCCTGCTCACTCTTGCTCACTCTTCCTTCATCTTCCTGCTCTTCTCTTACTCTCTGGCTCTATATACGCGATCCACAGCATTAAGTGGCGCCTCGGGTCGTTACCTAAGATTTCTTTTTCGTTTCCCTCGCTGCCTTTAGAGGAGCCCCTTGGAAGGGCAGAATTGTGTTTTGGCTACATAGTAATCTTCTCAGTCCTCTCCCTTGAGAGTGATTAGTCCACGCTGGGGTCGTGCCCAGTTTGTGAAGGACGACCTGGGAGGCACTGGTGATACAGCCCAGGGCTGAGTCTTCTGTTATATCTACATAACTACCATAGCATAGCATACTTTTTTTGAGTTGGGGTGGATATTGACCCAATCAGAGACTGGGGAGCAATCCCTTGGTGAAGAAGATCTGAGTTGGGGTGGTTATTGACCCAATCAGAAATCAGAGTGTTCCCTTGCTGGAAAATAAATCCCTTTGAAAATTTATCAGGATTGTTGACTCATTTTATCATCATGTAAGTAATGGTCATGGTTTGATCCAATTACACTGTTGAGCATTTTATCAGGTCAACTCCTCCCACCTCACCACAACGTGCACAAAGTGCTGCCCGTCAAACTGAGCGTGATCAGCATTTTTTGGAGTCACCACCTTTTCGTCGTGAGCCTCGCATTCCTGTAATACTCCCACCAAATGCTCCTCCTGCTTTAATGGTAGGTACTATTTTCCCTTTCTAATAGGACTCATCAATTGATCAATAACTCTTCAGATTCATCCTCCTGTTCCAGTACAACAATTTCCTGGGTTGCCACGTAATCTTATTGAGCGGCATGAAGTAAACCGTGTCTGGCATACACACCATTCCCAGCCTTCTCAGCATCCCCAACCTTTTGTTCCAGTGCCACCACTCCTACCTCCATTTCAGCCATATCCCCAACCACCTCTCCAGCCTATGGAAGAAATTAGGCATGGTGATATTTTTTATGAAGGTGTTGCTCAGCCCAATCACAATCAGCATGTGCCCATGCAACCCTTTGCTTATCCTCAGGGTCCACATCAACCTGTGGGTGGTATGAGGGCACGTGTTGATTATGGTGCAGCTTTGATGGCAGGGTTTCAGCAAGATCATGAGACACGGCGTAGAAACCGACGTCGACAACGTAATCAACAGGATGCTGCTTCCCACCTTGAACCACCCTTTGGCCAGTTCAATGCTCAGTTTCATCAGCATACCATTAACTTTCAAAGAGAAGCTAATGAAGAGCAACTGCGGCAGCGTCAGATGGAGATGGAGCGAGCTGAGCAGATACATCGACACCATCAGGCTGAGCAGGCCCAATTACATTTTGAAGCTGAGCAGCAACATCGAAATCAATTAGCTCAGCAGGAACTTCTAATTCAACAGCGCAGAGAGTATGAGCAGCAGCAGCACTTGGAGGAGATGTATGAGGAACACAGTCAACTATCACAGGAACAGCATGAAGAGGATGAACAGAGACATCACAGTCAGCAGCAGGAGCATGATGACAATGATCCACCACCATCACCTTCTCCACCACCTTCTCCATCACCATCACCTTCTCCACCACCACCACCACCACCACCCCCTCCTCCTCCTTCACCATCACCACCTCCACCTTCACCACCACCACCATCACCACCACCACCACCACCACCTATACAATTTCCACCAGGTGGTAGACCATACAGAGAGCCAGTTCAGAGAAATTCACTGGGGCCTATGAATGTGGAATGTTCCCATTGCCATGCTCTACACTTTGATAGTGAAAAGCTCACCAAATCAACATGTCGAAATCCTGTCTTTGGCATGTGCTGCTTAGAAGGCCAGGTTCAGCTTCCACCTCTACAAGAGTGGCCAGATCAGCTCAAGAGATTATATGATGACCGTCAGTTCAGAGATAAAATTCGGCAATACAATAGTGCACTTGCTTTCACATCCATGGGTGCAGAGGTTGATCGTCATACTGTCCAAGGTGCTGGCCCAACATCATTTCGCATTCATGGTGCTCTCCATCATCTCATGGGAAGTCTCATTCCCAATGAAGGCCATGATCCCTGCTATGCACAATTATACATCTATGATCCTGAGCAGGCAACAGATCATCGCACTCGCCGAAATCCAGACCTCAACAGGCAAACTCTGGCTGATCTCCATGACATGCTCTTCAACTTCCACCCTTATGTCAATCTCTACAAGCAAGCTTATCAGGTAATGATGGACAAGCCTCCAGAGCAGCATCCTGACCTTCGTGTCCAGCTACACTTTACTGAGGGCACTGATGCACGAAGATACAACCTCCCTACTGCCAATGAAATTGCTGCTATCATTCCAGGAGATGGCTCTGAGGCTGTCAATGAACATCATGATATTGTATTGTGACTTCGAGGTGGTGGTTTGCATTGTATCAGTCATCTCCACCAGGCATATGCAACTTTACACTATGTACTGTTGTTTCCAAGGGGTGAAGAAGGCTGGCATCTTGGCATGGAGCTTCAGCCAAATGCACGTGGTAGAGCTCACTCCAAACATCTCACACAAATGCTCTACTATGCCTACCGCCTTCATGTTCGACCTCCCAATATTGAACCACCCAATCTCATTCGTGGAGGTCGACTCTTTCAGCAATATGTCTGTGATGCTTGGGCTTCTGTTGAGCAGTCTAATCTCACTTGGATTGTCAATAATCAGAAGAAAATCAGGTCTGAACTTTATAGTGGTTTGCAAGACCGTTTTGCCCAAGAACCAAATCTCAATCTTCAAGATGCTGGTCATAGCTTCGTTCTTCCATCCTCCCACTCTGGCAGTCCACGTCACATGCAACAGCTGCTTCAAGATTCTCTAGCAATTTGTCGTGACTGTCAGAAACCTCATCTCTTCTTGACCATGACAGCAAATGGGAATTGGGCTGAAATCAAAGATAATCTCTTACCAGGTATGTTTTCTCAGTGTCTTACAATATATAGTATTGTTTTCTAAATTAGCTCCATGGCAGGTCAAAATGCAATTGACCATCCTGACTTGGTGGCTCGAGTCTTTCACCAGAAGCAGCAAGCCTTGCTCAAGAAAATATGCAATGGCTTTTTTGGTGCTGTTGCAGGCTTGGTGTATACTATTGAGTATCAGAAGCGTGGACTTCCACACATGCACCTGCTCATATTTCTAGAGGAAGCAGACAAAATTCATAATGTTCAACAAATCGATGCCCTCATATCAGCTCAGATTCCTGACCCAGAGGAGCATCCACAGCTTTATGAAGCTGTTTCCAAGTATATGCTTCATGGGCCTTGCACTCCAGAGCGCTGCTTGGACAATGGCAAGTGCAAGAAACATTACCCAAAGTCTTTTTGTGAAGAGACCATCATGAAGGACAATGGTTATCCTGAGTATGCTAGACCAGACAATGGATGCACCATCCAGAAGGGTGAAACTACCTTCACCAACAAAGATGTTGTCCCACATTCCAGACAACTCTTGGCAGAGTTTGATTGTCACATCAATTGTGAAGTCTGTGTCTCCATCAAATCTGTCATATATGTCCACAAGTACATCTACAAAGGTCCTGACCATGCTACTCTCCAAACACAAGGTCATGATGAAGTCAAGGCCTATCTGGACACCTGCTACATCTCATCTGTGCAGGCTACCTGGCATCTTATGGAGTTTCCAATGCATCTGGAGTATCCCTCAGTATATCGCTTGCCTGTACACCTGGAGAATGAGCAGAATGTCACCTTTAGGGAGGATGATGTTGCTCAAGAGGTGATAGAGGCTGCTGCTCAGAAGGACACTCAATTGATAGGATGGTTCAAAGCCAATGCAGATGCAGACTGTATTGCTGCTGGAGCACATGCCTCCCTCTACCAGGACTTTTCAAAGTTGTTTGTCTGGAAACGCATAAAGGTTGAACGTACATGGGTTTACAAATGGTCACCACGCCAGCGTCATAAAGCCATTGGACGCATGTACTCTGTTCCTCCAACTGCAGAAGAGCGATTTTATCTTAGGCTTTTGCTCACTGTTGTCAAAGGTATGTCTCATTTATACTTGCATTTGTCTCTATCCAACTTTTGTTTTTCAGGGGCCACTTCCTATCAGGATTTACGCAGTGTGAATGGGCATATCTATGATACTTTCAAGGAAGCATGTTGTGCAAGAGGTCTCTTGGATGATGATCAAGAGTGGCTCCAATGTCTACAAGAGGCTGCTGGTATGCAAACTGGATGGGGACTACAACCTTTTCATTATCATATTGTTGCACTGCAGTCCAGTAGATGCTCACCAGCTGTGGACTGCCACTTGCCAGCATCTCTGTAATGACCTGCAGCATCGCCTCATTCGCCACCTCAATATTCCTGAGCCTACTGAGGGGCAGATATATGATTATGGTCTTTACCTCATTGATCTTGCACTTCGCAAGCATGGAAAGAATCTTGGAGACTTTCCAGACATGCCAAGCTCTCAGATGAACTGGGCTGTAATGGAGGGGAACCAACTCATTGCTGAGCAGCTTGCCTATGATCATAATATCTTGCAGCAGAGAGTTGATCAGGCAGTTCCAACTCTGAATGCAGAGCAAAGAGTCATCTATGATGAAGTACTGGAGACTGTTCACCATAATCAGCAGAATGCACCCTCATATTTCCTACATAGTGCTGGAGGTTGTGGAAAGACATATCTATGCAACCTCATTGCTGCTGCAGTCCATGCTCAAGGAAAGATTGTCCTTTGTGTTGCATCATCTGGAATTGCTTCACTCCTTTCTGGTGGACGCACTGCTCACTCCTGCTTCAAAATCCCCATTCCTATTCATGAAGCTAGCACTTACAACATCAAAAAAAGAGACCCTCATCATGAGCTACTTTCCAGAACATCTCTCATTATCTGGGATGAAGTGCCTATGCAAGACCGACGTGTCATGGAATGTGTAGATCGGTCTCTACGTGACTTGCTCAATGTAGACTCAGACTTTGGTGGAATTCCTATACTCTTTGGGGGTGACTTCTGCCAAACACTTCCAGTCATCTCTCATGGATCCAGGGAACAGATTGTGGGTGCTGCATTTTGCCATTCTCGCCTTTGGCAGCGTCTTCGTGTGTATCATCTTCGCCAGAACATGCGTCTTGATCAAAATGAAGAATGCACCAGATTTGCAAACTGGCTCCTTGAACTGGGTGGTGGACAGGGTTTGGATGCTGAGAATGAGATGAAACTTCCAGAATACATGCACTGTGGAAATGATGCAAGGTCCCTCATTGATGCATTCTATGGAGAGTTGCTTGATCCACAACGCAATCATCCTGTGCCAGATGGATACTTCTTGGACCGCATCATTCTCTCTGCAAAGAACACAGATGTCAATGAGATCAACTCCACCATTCTTGGTTCATTCACTGGAGGTATCATCACCCACACAAGTGCAGATACTGTGACAGACAAGGAGTATGAGTATATTCCTGCAGAGTTCTTGCATACTTTTGACCCACCTGGGTTTCCATTGCATAAGCTGGAACTCAAGGTTGGTGCACCACTCATGCTCCTGCGGAACTTGGATCCCTCACATGGTCTTTACAATGGAACACGTATGGTGTTAGTCAACTCAACCAGACATGTTCTCCAATGCCATGTTCTTCGACAGGAGAATGAGGGAATGCAAGGAGGTGATGAGAATGTTGTACTCATTCCACGGATGTCCTTGGATGCAAACATGGATGAATTCCCAGTTCCACTTAGATGTCGCCAATTTCCTGTTTGACTTGCTTTTTCAATGACCATCAACAAGTCACAAGGTCAAAGTGTCAAGTATGTTGGACTGGACCTGCGCACTCCTGTATTTTCTCATGAACAGCTTTATGTGGCTCTTTCACGGTGTACCAATTCCCAGACGTGTTAAGGTTGCTTTTCCAAGAGATCAGAATGATACAAAGACAGTGAATGTAGTATATACTGAAGTATTTAGAGGTATTCTCAACTAACAGCCTGTATTTATGAATTTTATGAATTTGGCATGAACAAAGAAACTTGGATATTTAAGACAGTGAAAATAGGAACAGGAGGCTGACAATTCAGAGAGGTAGGGGATGAGTTTGTGAGCTGACCTGGCTGAGGCCGAGGAATGAGGCCGAGGAATGAGGCCTCAGCCAGGTCAGCTCACAAACTCATCCCCTACCTCTCTGAATTGGAAGTCTCCTGTGGACCCAGCTTGCCTACAGATAATAAAATATATTATCAAGAAGGGGGGCGAAGCCCCCCCCCTGCGGGAGCAGCTAGCCTCAAACCCTATTGTGACGAAGTCACAACAGGTTATGGCTAGTCAACTGAGTATGGGGGAAGGAAATGATGTGGCTGAGAAGAATCATGATGGGCACGGAACGTATTCAGGGAACTAAAGTCAAAAATGAACCAATGTTAGTGTAGGTTTGGGGAAGTACTCATGCATACCTATGCATGGAACTGCCAGTGATACTAGTGGGACATAGCCTGGTTCATGGCTGGGACTGGAAGCCCAGAGGTCGAGCTTACCCTTGTGTTTGAGTTGTAGGTCTTTGCATTCTGCTTCTCTGAGTCGTCCGAGTCTCACATCCTCTGTGCAGTGGCTGATAGGCTCCTCAAGTTTTGCCAGTTTCTCAGCAATAATCATCCAGTAGTATGTGTACATTTTTGAGCTTTTTGGCTTTTGCTTTGCAATGTTGTGGTGGAAAAAAAACTGCCAGTGTCTTGATTCTCGATGCTGCATAGTATCACTGGCATTCGTATATGTTGTCCTGAATTTATTGTCTTTTTCAGGCAACTTGGTACTCAGGAACTGCTGCCATGGTGCAGCAGAAACCTTGCTTGTAGTCTGACAGGGGGGAAGAAAGGAGAAGATGTGTAATTTGTCACAACAATAATTTTAATTACATAGTAGAACTTCATGATGATGTTGGCATAGGGAAATTGTTAAGTTCAGTTTCTCCAGAGTTATTGGAGAAGCAGAGGTAGTAGGAGTATAGTCGAAGGGGGTGAAATGGACGTCGGCTTCAACTTATGTGTTGCGCCTTTGCCACGAGTTCTTGTCCAAGTATTTGCAGAGGAGCAGAGTAATGGAGGAGATATAGAGTTGGGTCAGAGTGATGACAAGAAGACTTGCTTCAAGTGTTGAGCAAGGAGTTCAAGGAGTTGGTCAGAGGAGATTCAGGACGAGTTAGATAGGAGGAGACTAAGATGATATTCAAACTGCCCAACACTAAGTATATGTCGAGCTTTTAAACTACAATGGAGAATGACCAATAAAGGAAAGTAGCTATGATGACAAGTAAACATGAAGATATCCGGAAAGCTGAAGATACCATAATCAGATAGAGGGAATCAGAAGGAGTCAGGAGTAGTTGAAGGGAGTCATAGGGAGTTGATACAAGTCAGGAGGAGTCATGAAGAATGTACTAAACCAAAGTAAGTCTAATGTGACAGGGTTGTTAAAAAACATCAAGATAGAATGGAGAGGCATAAGCAGGAATAGTAAGCAAGATAAGAGTAGCAATTGGAGATGAACTGGAAGAGTGGAGATGAGGTGAGAGTGTTGTATGAAGTCCGGAGATGGTCTGGAAGTCTGGAGATGACATGCATGATATGGGATATGACAGAAATTAGAAAAGGACAAGTATTCTCAATAGCATACTTCAGGAAGAATGGACTAACATGGTTTATTTACGCTTCATGACAAGATGACTACAACAATGTGACAACATGAAGCACAAGAGTGGGCACCCATCAATGACGACAAGATGACTGCAACAACATGAGGGGCTTATAAGAGTGCACACTCATCAACGACGACAAGACGACCCACAAGAGTGGGCACCCATCAATGATGGCAAGATGACTGCAAGAATGTGAGGGACAAGATGACTGCAACAACATGAGAGGCCCACAAGAGTGGGCACCCATCAAGGATGACAAGATGACTGCAACAAAGTGAGGGGCCCACAAGAGTGGGCATCCATCAAGGACAAGAAGACCACTGCAACGATGTGAGGGACAACAACAAGACGAGTGGGACAAGATGAGGGGCTCATAATCAATGATGAGAAGACAACAGGGGACACCCATCAACAACGACAAACAGACTGTGACGACATAAGCACCCATCTATGATGACAAGCCACATACAACAACCCATTGACGATGACAAGCTGACTACGAGGACGTGAGGGAGTTAAGCTGTGGGAAGAAATGTCCAACAATGGAGAATCACATGAACCATGAAAAGCATTGCATTTATGACCTGGCAAGAAACCTTACAAGCAAGGTAATTTTATGTGAAGAGACTCCTGGGCCCGACTTCATTTTAGCCAAGAGCGGCTCCCTCAATTTACTCAGCAGAGTCCTATATTTACACACACAGTGAGCAATCAGACATTCCGAGTCTGAGTTGAGCTATGGCAAACTCTCCACCGAGGGCTGCTTAAGATGACAGTACTGTAGCAGTCTACTAGAACATATAGTAATCTGATGTGAAGTCATCAACATTGTCTGACAAAACCGAGCCATCACTGTCCAATTCTGATCACTGGCCACAGTAACCATCGCCCAAGTCATCTGAGTCATCCAACTTGTCTTCCAGGTCCTCATCTTCTGCTTCTTTGACTTCAATCATTTGAGCAGGGTCACCCACATCACTGCAATTCAAACAAATGCTATGCTGTGAGTTCCACCAAGCTACTACTGGGATTGTCAATGATGAGGCTTGCTGGATTACTTGTTGTGACTCGAGTCACAGCTTCAGCCACTGTCAGCTTGTTCCGAATGGGCTGGTCATTGCCATCGCTATCTTCAGTAGGGCTTTTAGTATGTGCATATGCATGTCCTATACCAAGACCCCAGTGATACTGCATGACCATGTCATGGTCAACAAATCTAGGGAAAGAACAAACTTTCTGAGTGCTGAAAAGATATGAAATGTACATCTCACCAGTTAATGTAATAGTGTTTCCAATCTTCTGAGTTGCGGGCATGATGAGACATTGCAATACCATCTGAATGCAACTTTCCACCTTTGAACGCAGGTATGAGATGGCAACACCGGAGTATATTGGCAGGGTCCATGAAACCAAATGCATCAGTTGATGCCATCAGGACAAAGCATGCAATGTTAAGGGCAAGATGCTCCCACCCCAACGGTTGATCAAGTACCTCGAACCAATGCACCCACAGAAACTCGATGCATCGTGACTGGTAATTCCTAGAACCAGGGCCAGTGTATATGACATTAGCGTGATAGATGCCTAGGATGTGTGCATAGCAGAAGGGATGAGTTTTAAGGCCATCAGGCTGTGATAATAGCATGATATCACAACGGTCTGTTTTCAGGTTTACTGTTTCTGTTTCGTGCTGAAGGTCATATGTGGTGTAATTGAGGCAAAGTAAAAGATGCTGGTAGATTCAGTTTCCCTTGAATACTACATTGTTCAACTGGTAGAGCAGGGACTAAAGGCTCAGTCATCTGCAGCTGAGATCTAGGAGATATTAAACTGAGATCTGTCAAGTCCGGGTCTTCTCCGGCTGAGTCCAGGTATAACTCCGGTCGGGGTAGCGTAGAACAGAGGGGTAGACTGATTGGATTCAACTACTCAGGGGGAGAGTTGATCCCTTGCGTAGGTTCCAGTCTAGACAGGATACGGAGAAGTAACTAAGTTGATTTCAGACTAGAGACTACCGGACAAAGTATCTACAGATTAAATACTAATGGGTAACACAGCTAAGCACAGTCCGGTAATCCGGAGACCGGGATATTAGTAAGATATCAGTAAGCAAGAATGGAGGCGCAGTAAGATGACAAAGGCAGGACCGGGACAAGAGTACATACAGAAAGCCGGATATGAAATAGAGTCGGGGACAGAATGGAGCGATATGACAGACACTGCCATGCTCACTAAGCAAGACTATACCGAAACAGGACTGGGGTTGAGTCCGGGGCCGGGAATGCACGAGTGAGGCCGGAGATGCGCGAGTGAGGCCGGACTCGGGAATAGGGGTCCGGACATGGATATGACAGTATCCCCCTCTTAGGGCCGAACCCTTGAGGCCACGTGATGATAATGCTGAGTTTGAAAATTGGCCTCGTCTGAGAAACAAGGGTTTGACCGGGTTTTCTTTCAACCCAATCATTCTCTGCTGCAAAAAATGTCTTCTGCTTCGAAATCTATGACTCCTGCTCCTGCTATGTCCGGTATCGACTGGACTCGTTTCAAGATGCCAGAGCTCGAATCAGATGTCGAGGATAACGATGAGATCGCGTTGGCCAAAGCCAAAGAACGACGCCGGCGTAAAGTCGAGAAGAAACGCCGTGAAGACGAAGAGCGGCATCTCCGGGAAGAGGTAGAAAAACGTCGCCGGGAGGAGGAGGAGAAACGTCTCCAGGAAGAGCAGGAAGCTGAGGCTGAGCGTCAGAGGCGAGAGGAGGAACAGAGGCAGCGTGAGGAAGCGCAGAGGAAGGCTGCAGAGGCCAACAAGAAAAGGCTGAGGGAGGAGGCTGAGGCCGGGCCAAGTGTTGCCCGCGGGTCGGGAATGTGGTGAGTAACCATTTCGTCTACTTTTTGACGTACTGATTTCTCCAGTAGTTGCGTTCGTTGCGCGAGGGCCAGCGTTTCGTGCGAATTCACGAACGATGGTAACAAGAGGCGGACTGCGTGCGACCGGTGCGCGAACATGAGGGAGAAATGCCAGTGGCCGGAGATGCACGTGCCCGGGACCGGAAAAGGGAAGGCCAAGGCCAAGGAAGTCCCGACGTCGCCGCGTCAAGGCGAGAAGAAGAAACGAGTACGCAAGGCGAAAGCGCAAGACGACAACGAGGTCGAGATCATTGGAGAGAGTAGGTCTGGGGCTGGTCCAAGCCGGGTCTCGCTGGACCGCCTGGTGGTGGCCATCGAGGAGATGAGCGACCGGATGGGGGAGTTGGTGCAGGCACATAGGGAGTCGACGCAGGCGCACTGGCAGTCGACACAGGCGCACTGGGAGTCCACGCAGGCGTCGAGGAAGGCCAGGAGGGCCTTTGAGATTTTCGTGGTCGAGGCCGCCATTTGTGGCACGCCGGAGGAGTCTTCTGAGGAGGAGTCGGAAGAAGAAGAGGTGGCTGAAGGGGAGCTGGACGAAGAGATGGCCGGACTCCAGGAGGACATGGCGGAGAACCCCATGAGTCCTCCAAAGAAGTTGGGTACAGAGGAAGCCCGGGTGTAAATAGATTCTCGCATGTAATGTACCTAGATAAAATGCGAACGAAGGTTGGCTGGTCAGAAAGTTGGTGCAGGGGTGAATACCAGCCGGAGATTCAGGGGTTTTAACCCGGGGCATAGCTGCTATCCCCCTCTTTGGGGTAGACGTCCCATCGTCTACTGGGTGCGTCGGGCTGAGTACGGGTTTACAGGGGCTGAAGGGAGTGAACAGAAAATGGACTGGAGTCGTGTCGTCTGGACAGTAGGACGAATACCAACCAATGCCGGGATTGAATTCTCAGGGGGGGTCTGGGGAGAGCTAAGCTCCACCGGAGATGCTAGGTAGTCCCAAAGGGGTTCCCTCGACGTTGCTCATATGCACAACTGGCGGTGGCAGGAATCAGGGAGGAGAGCAGGACTAGCTGCGGGGTACGGAATCCGATGAGTCGACAGGGTGACCAGGGTACCCAAGGCATGAAGCCAGGGGTCAGATGTGGCCGGAGAGGCCGGGGACAGAGTTGGCCAAAAGAGGCCGGAGTAGTCGACAGGGGGGTTGGCATTCATTGTGCAGGTGTCCGGACTTTAGTACTGCTCAATACCCGGGCAAATCAACGGATTGCAAGTGGGTGAGTCAGTGGTATCCAGGGAGACGTTACATGCAGAACCCAACGAATTAGGTCATAGTTGTGACCTCACCGGGGACCGGGAACGGGATTGAGAATGGCCGTGGTAGTCACGAAGGTGGTATCATCACAGGGGTGGCAAGGAGTGTGGGGTGAACGTGATTTTGACGAAGCAGGGGGGTGGACCCGGAGTCCACGAGAGCGCGAAGCATGAGGGGTATCATAGAAAAGGGGCAAACAAGGGTCGGGGAGTCAGGATCAGGGGGTGGACGCATTGAGCATAACCTTTTGAATAGCACAGCCGGAGTCAATGCTCATCCGAGCTGTGCAGAGGTTGGAGGACCGCTCAATTGGAGTCTGACTCCGGTGTGTCAGAACCGGGGTCAGAGGTTGTCTCGTTGGCAGACCGGACCATAGCTTGGATTCTTTTAATGCACTTGTTGACAAAGTGCCCATCGTCGCCGCAGAACAGACAGAGATTATTGTCGCGACGATATTGGCGTTCAGCCGGGGTGGGATCATCGTCTAAGTCCGGTTTGGAAACGTCAGGGCCGGACTGGTCAGGAGAGGGTGTTATGGGCGAAGTGCTGCTATGGGACTGGTTGCCAGGGTCTAGGGGGGGCAGAGTACTGGTGACGCGCTGAGTTTCTTCTTTGCGCTCCCAGTATCGAGCATCAATATCTTGAGCTAGGTGACGAAGGTCACCCAGTGTTCGGGGTTTGCCAACACGGCAGATTTCGTCTTTGATGCGGTCCGGAAGTCCGGAGTAGAAATGGTAGCGCAGTGCACCATCTCCGTAGTCCCGGACTTGGGACGCGATCCGGTTAAACTCGACAACGTACTTATTAATGCGCTGGTTGTCCTTCATCTGAAGGGTGTCGAGTTGGGTTTCCGCATCAGCGATGGGGTCGTGGGGTCCGAAAACAGATTGGAGCTCGATGATGAAGTCTTGCCAAGAGTTCATCCAAAGGGGTTGATCATCCGGGTCATCCGGTGCAAGCAAGTCTGGCTCGAACCACTGGAGAGCCATGCCCTTCAGATAGGACTGGGCAAAGGTAACTTTTGCCCGGTCGGTCTGGAAGGCACGAGGCCGGTCTTGGAAATTTAGCTCACAACGGACTAGGAAAGTCCGGAGATCTTTGGGGTCGGTGCCATCGAAGGTGTCAGGCTCCCTGACCTTCGTCCTGGGAGAGGGCGAAGAGTCGGTGCGATGGGAAACCCGAGCCAGACGATCAATGGCCTGAGCAAGATTACGGAATATGGTGAGACCGGGTCTAGATCTTCATCATCATCGTTACCCGAGCTATCTCCGGAGTTATTATCTCCGGGGTCGCTGTTGTCAGGGTTAGGACGACGAGGGAGGACAGGGGAGTGAAGTCCCCGGTTCGGGAATCTTGGCTGAGAAGGGCGTGACGTGGGGGTGACAGGAGTGAGGGGAGAAGACCTTCTTGCGAAGCTTCTGAAGGTGGTACCAGAGGTTACCGGGGTGCGTCTCGTGCTAGCCAGGATTTGTAGTGCGGCTTGACGACGCGAGTCAGATGCTGAGGTGGATGCCTCGGCAGGTCGGGGACGAGAACGGGGATTCATGATGATGATAGGCGAAAGGAGTCGAGATATACAAGGATTTCAGACAGGTGAAGGAATGAACTGTGTGAGCCTACACAAGAGGGAGTCTGAAATACTGTCAAGTCCGGGTCTTCTCCGGCTGAGTCCGGGTATAACTCCGGTCGGGGTAGCGTAGAACAGAGGGGTAGACTGATTGGATTCAACTACTCAGGGGGAGAGTTGATCCCTTGCGTAGGTTCCAGTCTAGACAGGATACGGAGAAGTAACTAAGTTGATTTCAGACTAGAGACTACCGGACAAAGTATCTACAGATTAAATACTAATGGGTAACACAGCTAAGCACAGTCCGGTAATCCGGAGACCGGGATATTAGTAAGATATCAGTAAGCAAGAATGGAGGCGCAGTAAGATGACAAAGGCAGGACCGGGACAAGAGTACATACAGAAAGCTGGATATGAAATAGAGTCGGGGACAGAATGGAGCGATATGACAGACACTGCCATGCTCACTAAGCAAGACTATACCGAAACAGGACTGGGGTTGAGTCCGGGGCCGGGAATGCGCGAGTGAGGCCAGAGATGCGCGAGTGAGGCCGGACTCGGGAATAGGGGTCCGGACATGGATATGACAGATCCTGAAGTATTTGCTTTCTCTTGAGCTACATGAATCTCTGAGATCCAAGGTAGGAGGTGGGCTTTCAGCTTGAGTAAGAAATCCTGATAATGCATGTCTTTCAATGAATGGCATTGATAAGTCATGAAGGGAGTAACATACACACTTTTGCTGCTGGATCATTCAGGTTAGCTTGCACAAATCTAGTGAGATTCTCTGGAAAATTCTGAGATATATCAATGATATGATGCCTCTCAGGTGCATTTGGGATCGGGTCATCTGCTGTCAGATCATCTCTCCATGCATGGATGTGGCAGATGCGAACTTGCCAGCACTCGATGGATGCTAATTGTGCGGCATATGCTTTGTTGCTCGTTCTTTTGAACCGGCTTTTGCTGGTACGATGCTCCTGTTCCCCCTAACAAAACATCCAAAAGTGAGTAGAGAAGAGCTAAATGGTGCTAGTAATATCTACAGTGCAGTATGACCTACAGGTTGTGTTGAATATGAATCTGTAGTCCCGAACAACCTGATCTGCACAGCGTAATCCCCAAGAGCATGGAGTTTGTAGGTCCTAAGATTAAGAACCTTCGCATGATGACCATTTGTACTACTGAGTGGCATGACTCCTTGCAACAGATTATCAACACTTGCATTTTCATGGGCCACGTGTCTCCTATGGCACTCTGCTTCACAACGTAGTTCTCTGGTAGAAAAAGCAGGGCATGTATCAGTTACGAACTTCCAGAGATGGTCGCCAAGTCCTTTTGCCATGTTCTCTAAGAGGTCAAGGGTTTCATCAGTGTGGATATGCAATTTTGCTAGCCCATGCCAGTGTCCCAGCAGAAACAGCAGTTTGAGAACTTCACAATTGTGGGGTTCAGGTAACAGTCCCACAAAAACAGGCATTGTGCACTGAAAGAATTAAACTGACATGAAGTAAGCCCGACAGGGGAGGTATTAGCAAACCTGAAGTATATTTTCCAAATCACAGGCCATCATCCATTTCAACTCAGAGGTATTTCACCAGAAATGCCAAATAGTGTCACATCCAAAGATAGGCACTTGATGATAGCTGTGGACTGCATCAGCTCAACATAGCCAATATTAGTAATAGAATGGACATTCACCAGCAGTCAATCTCAGATAACATATCTCCTTTCAGGCTATCTAGAATCCAGAGGAGGTGAATGAAGATGGCCTTCCACACACCAAGCTCAAACTCATGCAAGAGATCAACAACCAGCATGAGGAAAAAGTCAAAGCCAGTCTTGTCAAGCCTGTCTGAGAATGTATTCTGCCATTCAGAGAGCAAGTGTCAATTTTCTAGACTTGACCCCTAGTCTCTTAATACATACTGTAGTTGGAACCATTGACTCTTCTTTGAAAAGCACTTCGGCTTGGAGAGTGCCAACCACATAATGCTGATCATAGATCAACCACTGAGCAGAAGCGACTTTCTCATGCCTTTCTTCTGTATGCCTCTGGGCCAAGACCTGATGCTGCAGCATGTCTCTCTCGGTGGCCAAGTTACAAAGTCGGTCCTTGGGGATAAGGCATCGTGGGCATGGGCAGGCACCGAGGTTGTGAATATTTGCAATTAATACTCTATCAGGCAGTTATCCAGGTCAGTCAAAGCAGAACTTTGATGGAAATGTGAACATACTTCTCAGGATAGTCTGCTGAATAAGTAAATATTCTCGGAAACAAATGCCACTTGATACCATCACTGCACGTCAGCACAATCCCATATTTGTAAGCTTCAAGAAAGTTGTCATCAAGCAAATCTTGCCACTAAGCATGGAATAGCTCTTGGTGGCAATGCATGAAGAAGGAATCACTTGGAGGTTTGTTTACTCTACAATGTTCCATGGTGAAATCCTTGAAGCTATCCAGTAACTAGAGGGTAGGTTGTAAATATTCCAGATCACCACCCAACACCAGGAGTGCACTCACAGTTTGAAATAAGCTGCATGTGCACAAAGGTGAGAGGATGGGCAGCATTGGCTATACTTGGATTCATTTCCAAAAAATAGATACAAGGGCCACAGCTTTGCATCACTGAATGATGTAAGCTGCATTGCATCTGACCAAAACATGAGCGCCACTATATGATGCAGTAGGCTGCAACCAGGTTCAGGAGGTGAATCTTGCAACGCACAATGTGATTCAAGAAAAGCTTGTGATGTGAACAACACTCCATACACGCCGATATCGTGGGCCCTATGAGGAGGATGCCAATGTAATTTGTATGGTTCATAGTGAAACAGGCGGCAGTGCATCAGATTGGAGACCCTCTCATGAATGATTGATACAAGGGAGTGGTGATAAAAGTTGGAGACTGCATAGTCCCTTGGACCAGGGTGGAGAGATCATCGAGGAAATGGGACCGAGATGGTGACTGGTGAGCTTTTCCAGCCAGAATTCCCATCCAACCACTCTACTGAGTTGGCATTGTCTGGTGTACCCAAGTTTCCCAATTCACGGTCAATTGCTGTCCATTTGGTATTCCGTACATCTTCTGACTGGAACTCTGGGCTCCCAACAATATCAATAAGCTTTTTGAAGGCAGTCTTGGATTTTTGCGAGCCTTGATTCCAATACCAATCGCCCAAGCATAATGAATTCTTGTTTGGATATGGATGGAAGGGATTGCTGACATTTACCGGCATTTCCCTTGGTTGAGGAGGGTCCTCGCCAGATTGATCTTCGAGATCATGGCTGGGAAGTGTCCTCTCATCAAATAAACGAAAGAGACCGAACGAGTTCATATGAGTCTTGAACATTGCACATGGCCCTGATAATGCACCTCCCAGTTCTGGTCCTAATGTGACTAGAGGGGTAGGACCTGGGGAGTCAGGACATGGGTGAGCCACCTGAGACTCCAAGTCTTCAGATGGAGGGGGCAAGGGCATGAGTGCCTCTGGGAGCATATTCCTGAAATACACAGGGAGCTTTCAGTTCATTCGGCAAGCCCTCTGCTGTGATAGTGGCAATGAGGGATCTTCCTGCAAAAGGTCTGGCCCATTGATCTGGAGAGTGCAATCAACCTGACGGGGATACTATTTATTAAACACTGCAGAATAGCTTGGGAGAAGTGCAGAAGCACTACCTGTCTGGTAAGGGGCCCATCTCAGCACCGCAAGATGGTGTATTGCTACTGGCAGTGATCAAGTCTTCGACCTGGACGGTTTCATGCAATATAACATCGAAATTTTCAGCTGTCAAGTCTGGGTCTTCTCTGGCTAAGTTCGGATACAACTCTGGTCGGGGTAGCAAAGAGGTAGTACAAGTAGAGAGTAGACTGTTTGGATTCAACTAGTACTCAGAGGGAGAGTTGATCCCTTGCATAGGTTCCAGTCTAAGACACATAAGATGAGGTGAAGTAACTTTGTTGATTTCAGACTGAAGACTACCGGACAAATTATCTACAGCTTAAATACTAGTAGGGGACATAGCAATGTGCAGTCTGGTAATCCGGAGACTAGAAGATGAGTAAGACATTAGTAAGGCAGTCAGAAGCATAGTAGTATTAGTAAGACAAGACTGGGACAAGAACACATACGAAAAGCCAGATATGAAATATAGATCAGAGACATAATGCAGCGATGACAGACACTGCCATGATGAAGAATGGAGACTATACTAAAAAATGAGACATAGATTGAGTCTGGGACTGGAGATGCATGAATGTGGCCGGAGATTAGGCAAATGCATGGGTATCATGTGGGTATGGGTAGGGGTCTGCCCTTCTGATACCCATACCCATACCCATACCCCCAGGCTGGGTATATTATGTGGGTATGCATGGGTATATATGGCTGTGTCTCCAACTCACACAACACATCACATCCACCACAAACCTTAAAAATTGACACATTTATACACATTCAGATGATATACTAGCTAGATACTCTACAATATTTATGTTAGTGATGGCAGGTAGCTCAGTGACTAATATTTGTTATTGTAGCATAGTACTTTTTCTGTATTCATAGTGGTGTATATGAGGATACCCATGGGTATAACCCACCATGGGTTGTACCCTGGGTCCACTTTTCCATACCCATGGCATATACCCATACCCCTGCATGGGGGTATGGGTATGTGCTGGGTATGGGTGGGGGTATGACCTCCGATACCCTGGGGTGTACCCATGCAGATGCCTACCAGAGATGTGTGAGTGTGACTGGACTTGAGAATAGGGGTCTGGATATGGCTGTGACAGTATCCCCCTCTTAGGGGCCGAACCCATGAGGCCACATAAGAACAATACTGAGTTTGAAAATTTGTTTGGTCTTGAGGGAAAGGGTTTGACCAGGTTCTCTCTCAACCCCATCATCTTCTACTTCTCAACAAAATGTCATCTGCATCAATCTCTATCACCCCTGCCCCCTCCATGTCCAATATTGACTGGACTTGACTCAAAACCCGCAAGCTCACCTCAAATATTGAAGATAACAATGATGTTATGGTGGCTAAGGCCAAGGAACGTCGCCGACACAAAGTCGAGAGAAAATGCCAGGAAGAAGAAGCAAGGCATCTCTGGGAAGAAGAAGAGTGATGTCATCAGGAGGAGGCAGAGAAATGCCAACAAGAGGAAGAGGAGAGGCATTGCCAGGAAGCAGAGGAGGGTGAAGCAAGGAAGCATGAGGAGGAGTGGAGGAAGCACAAGGAAGTGCAGGAGAAGGCTGCTGAGGCTAACAGAAAATGGCAGAGGGAGGTTGAGGCCAGGCCCAACATTGCCTGCAGGTCCAGGATGTGGTGAGTCCACTAACACTTTCTTCCATTTGATATATTGACTCTTCCAGTAGCTGTTTGCATTGTGCGAGGGCTAGTGTCCCTTGTGTCGTTACCACCAATGGTAACAAACAATGCAAGGCATGTGACTGGTGCTCGCACATGAAGGAAAAGTGTGAGTGGCCAGAGGTGGATGTGAGTGGGGCCAGGAAAGGGAAGGCGAGGGAGGTTCTGACATTGCTGCATCAAGGCAAGAAGAAGAAGTGGGCACACAAGGTCAAAGCATGCAACGACGACGATGAGGTCGAGATTGTTGGGGGGAAGAGGTCCAGAGCCAGTCCCAGCCAGATCTCACTGGACTGGCTCGTCTATGCCATCAAGGAAATGTCAAACTGGTTGGGCAAGGCACAGGTGCACCGGAAATCTATGTATGCACACCGGAAATTGATGCTTGTGTCAAGGAAGGCCAGGAGGGCCTTCAAGGTCTTCATGGACGAGGCCACAATCTGTGGCATGCTGGAGGAGTCTGCGAGTGAGTCAGAGGAGGAGGAAGTTGATGAGGAGGAGATTGAGGAGGAAATCGCCAAACTCCAGGAAGATGTGGCAGAGAACCCCATGAGTGCGCCTAAAGTGTAGATAGTCTTTTTTAGTGTATGTACATAAATAACAAGGTCTAGAGCAAAAAGAAAAAAATCAAGAGAAAACACAAAGGTTGATTGTCAGGAAACTGGTCAAAAGGATTTGAGGGGACTGGGTTTGTCCAGATACCGGGCATGATAGTCATCTAATAACTCTGAGGCATGGCCAAGTTCAGTAGCTAGTAGCCAGGATGTTTCTTCATCAGTCCCTTCATAACCAGCCCATTGTACCAGGTATAAGAATTGACAGGACTTGTGTCTCTGGTCAACCTTAGAGTCGAGGATCTCGGTGATCTCATACTCTAGTTCACCTTTTACTTCAATTGGGGGTGGTGGTGATTGAGTTCAGTTTGGTATAACATTCGGAGTTGCTGGCTCGAGTTGAGAGACATGGAAGACTGGGTGGACTGCACACATGGAGTCCGGTAGACAGATAGTGAAGGAATGAGAACCAACTTGAGCTATGATAGGATATGGCCCAAGATTCTTATCTGAGAGTTTCTTGGAGGGTCGGGTTGACTGGAAGTACTTGGCCTTCATGAAGATGTTGTCACCAATTTTGAAGTCCGGTGCCAGAAATCTTCTGGCATCTGCTGGACCTTGGTAATGTCATTGGGCCAGAGCCATTTCTTCACGAAGGTATTGATGCAGGGAGTCTAAGTCTACTGCATAGTCATGAGCCTGGTCGGAATCATATCGCATTGTCACACACCAAAAGTGTTGGTGATGTGAGCATGGACTATGGATGATGAAGACACGGACTCAAGCATATATCTAGTGCAGAAGATGAGAACAAGGACGTTGTTTTCATGCATCGCACTGGACTAATGCCAAAGAAGACATGCATCAAGTGCAAAAAGATGACTACAAGATCCAATGGAGTCATCCTTTGCACTGGAGGCAAGCGATGGTAGACAAAGAAGAAGATTTTACACATTTTGCATTGAAAGTTGCAACATTATGGCATCCCAGCCAAGATCCCACGATTCTGATCTTCTCGCCCAAAATAGAAGGATCTTCACTTTGCTCAATCCAGAAGGCAGCAACATTAAGTGCCCGTGCCAGCATTGATGCATGTTTTTCATTTGCCATTCATTTGCCGTTTATTTGCCATCCGACTTCTTTGCCATCACACCTGCCATCACCATTC
Source organism: Melanogaster broomeanus (assembly GCA_014904935.1). Lineage (NCBI taxonomy): Eukaryota > Fungi > Basidiomycota > Agaricomycetes > Boletales > Melanogastraceae > Melanogaster > Melanogaster broomeanus. The sequence continues at coordinate 134,465 of MU123764.1, read as the reverse complement.
ATTTCCCATCACACCAATATGTCATTGCCATCAAGCGCTTCCTAGATACATGAGTTTGCCCAATCAAATGGTTATGTGCATGCCATCGGCTAGCCGCTTGATAACCAGTCAATGCCAGCATGGCTCGTCACATTATTCTCCCCTGCCATACCATTCCCCATCCACACAGGACGAAAACTCATCATTCAGAGTTCAACGGAAACACGCATCTATTTTGGCTCTATCAAGTCAGTCTTACGGCTTGATCAAAGACATATCGTCCTCCATGTCATCCCTCTCCATTCAGCATATGGAGAATTTCTTCCTCCATCTTGCACCATCTACATCCCTCGCTCTCTCATCAAGTTGTCCAAATTTCACCAGCTGCAATATTCTCTCCTTTCATCATGACAGCCAGACAACTCACACAAACTCCCTGATTCAATTTCACCTGTATGCTCTCCCACACCTTCCATTCAGCAGAGACAGGATGAATCCCCTTCACCAATCACCTTCCTTAATTTCAGCTCTACTCCTTCACTTTGATTTGTACTCAGTCATTACACACTCACAGAGGAGCTAGAACTGTACAAGGGGACAGCAGTGTTCATGCACACAGGGGACATAGGACACATATGGGACACCAATGGGACATTGATGACATCATCATGATTATGGCAGCACAGCCCTGCTTAATCATATCACTCCATGCTCACTCAGCACTTCATCATTCGCTCACTCATCCTTCATCATGCTTTATCATCCAACCCCTCTCTTATTCATCTGCTTCGTCAGCACACACACAGCATGACTACACCATCCTTACTCAGCCTCCCCTTGATTACTCAGGAGCCCCACTTTGCTTACTCAGAAGTATAGCCATGCACAGTCATGCACAGTCAAGCTGACTAATATTCTTTTCTTTTCTTTATTACTCATCACTCTCCTTCATTGCCATTAGTATGCATGAGCATACAAAGTCTTCAGTAGTATATAAACCTACCTACTTTCCCTGTAAATAACAAGTCATTCCCAATTCAAGTTCAAGTTCAATCTCAAGTCTAGCCTCAGAGTAGGCTTCATCTATTCGTCTCTATTCGTCATCTGAAGTCAAGACGGACTTCACCCCTATTCCATCCATGCTTACATAATCATCATTTGAAGTCTCAAGGACTTCACCCCTATCAACCCCTCTCCCTCTCCCAAACCAGGAATATTGTTACCACCTCGAACAACCAGACACCGGCTGTTCAACAACAGTTCCGCTAGGGTCTGGGCTGTAGGTTTTGTGTTGTTTTCAACATAGACCCACAGCGTGATTCACAATGCTCAGAGTTTCATTGGGAATAGAGGAGGTGGCCATGATGGGCACTTTGACGGTGCCAGGCACGGTTGATTCAACAAGCTGAGTACCAATGCTCTCAGTGGTGTTCGCACTGTGCATGTCGGCTTGTGCACTAGCACCTCATCTGAAGAATGTGGCAATGCTCTTGCATATATGCAGTATTTGAAGATAAAAATCAGCACGTCGAGTGCATATATACATCCAACATATACATAAACCACTTACTTGATCCTGCTTAAGTGCCCTGCACTCACATCACAGACGACTAAAGAGGTTTGCAAAGCGAAGGGGGTTTGATTCAGAGGCTCGTCATAGTCTAAGGGTGAGATAGGCTGGGGCCAGGCTGAGGCTGTAGACTTGCTGCACAGCCACAGGGTAGGTCAGAATGCATCAGGTGATGACTCATGGCCTCATCACTGCTAAAGGCTTTTTGAGCATGAATCTTGTGCCATTCTTCTGTGCTGGCATACATAGTATTCCAGTTTAGCATGGATGCTGATACTTTGTGAGGCTGGTTGCTGCTGCACTTGGTGCAGATACACACCCAATGACACAGTGCCTGAGATAACAGGGAGAGCAAGCTGACCTGTGAAGAGACCAGCATTTGAGTAATTGATATGCTGTACAATGTGCTATTGAAGCAGTAAGGGCGCTGGGTTGCATAGAGCAACAACATGAGAGAGAGAGAAATGGGAGAGAGAGAAGTGTTGAAATTTGCATACTTGCAGTCGATAATAGTGCAATGCAATGTGTGGAGTCACAGTAGTGTAATGTCACAATGCACAGTGTGAAATATAGCGTTCAGATATACATCCGAGGTCAAGTGAAGTTTGTAAACACGAGGTGATGACAACGTAATCTAAGCACGCATCACATCACATCAGGTGTTTCTCATTCTCATTTGGGCAGATCTCAGCACACATCATCTGCTCGAACCACAGATGGCCACCTCCCACCCTTTCTCCACATGTCCACTTGTCACTGGGGTACACGAGGCTTGAGGGCAGACAAGCAGTTGCCAGTGCACTTGTCAGGTAGGGTCACAATGAATGACTACTAGCCTGAGAGTCATTGGAGCTGAACATATCTTCTTTGGCAGATAAAGAACTGACATTGAAAGATGGGGGTAAGTTTACTGGTAGCCCATTTGACTCTGAATGTGTCTGGTCGTCTTTGGGAAGACATTGGCATTTCTTCCACTCCTTCAGTGAGTGACTAGGTATAGACCCTGTTATGCTCTGGGTATCCAAGTCCTCGTTTACAGCCTCCTCCTATCCTTCTTGTCAGGTGCACATATCACATTCAGAGACTCCGACATGCATGTGCTCTTACTACTGGTATAATGGGTAGGACTACTTCAGATGATGGGGCCAGTGACATCGACCTTCACTGATCCAATATCACCTCCCATTCAACTGGCCTTGGATCCTCCTGTGCATCAAAATTTACCTCCAGTGTCCGTTCTCGTGAGCAGCTGCATGGTGTCGGTGGATGACAAGCAAGTGTGAGGGGGACCATCCAGTGACTTGGAGTCCTAGTAAGGATGCGAATGATGAGTAGAGGGATGGGAAGAATGGGGCGAGTTTCCATCAGGCTTGTGGCACAATGGCAATGGCCAAGAGAGTGAGAGGCATAATTCTGTTGTTGCGAAGAGTGACCAGGGTACATCCCATTTGCCTTGATGCAAGAGCTCATGAGGATATGAGGGCTGGGAACGTTGAACCAGAACCAACCAGCTGAGGGCTTGAATGAGGGTATGGTTAGAAACTCGGACCAGGTGACTGGACACGAGGGGTAGATACATCGCCATAAGCCTCTCCTCGTTTTCTTTGGAACTGTCATCTTCCATCATCTCGATTGCGTTCTTTACATCCTCCATCCTCATCTCCACTGTGTTGAAACAGTACTGCAATCGCTGCTCCATGCTGATGCACATGTAACTTAGGATCTACATTTGTCGTTAGCTGACTGTCTCTACTGAGAGCTATTCAGAATACTTTGTTGATAGAATAGGGTTGGCATTGGTGGAGGCTGGGGCTCAGACTGACGATGGGCCTGGACAAGGTGATAATCGACAGGGGAGTGCCCCATCGATCCCTTGTCCACTATATATATTGCAGTACATACACAAGCACATACGGTAGCATACATGTACAACTATGAACCCATGTGACGAACCCATGTGATGACATACCAGGCACGCCAGTTATTTCCAACACACCCCCAGAAGCGAGCAAAGCTCAGCTATCCGGGGATTGCTGTAGTGGCACGATGCTTCTTCCGATCTCTTCTCAATTGTCATCGTCTCCTGCGTAACTCCTCAGCATCGGCAATTGCTGACAGATAAGCAGTGGGGGCAGGGGCAGTGTATGCAGTGTAGAGTGGGTGTGGTGGCAGTGGGACCAGGGCTGGGAAGGGGCCAGGAGCTGATTTGTCCCGAGTGCTTCTTCATGCCTTGTGGTTACCGGCTATCCGCTTCTTCATACTCGCAAGGTCTGTGGTCAGACACGCTTCGGTGTTGTGACCACAGGCATGGCACTTGGAGCAGCGCTGCCGTCTTCTAGCGGCTGTGCCCCCTCTTGCTGGTGCTTCTGCCTGTCTCGGTCTCGTGTGACGGTGTCCTGTGATGGAGTCTTCAACTGATTCACCCCCAGACTCTTCGGAAGATGAGTTGGGGTCGGCTTCTTCGAGGGCGTTGATGTGAGTGAGGATCTCCGCGTTGAACTTGTGGAAGTTCAAGAATGTGGTGCGGATGGATTTCTCAAGGAGGGTGAGAATGGATACTACCCACGAGATGATCACCATGGTGGCAGCGTCGTTTGCTTGTGGGGGATAATCTTCATACAGCTTCTTGATCTTGCCGAAAGCTTCGTCGGTATGCACCATCATGGTGGCTTCGTATTGTGACATGCTTATAGGTTGGTCGATTATGTTGATAGAATAGGGTTGGTGTCGGTGGAGGCTGGGGCTCAGACTGACGATGGGCCTGGACAAGGTGATAATCGATAGAGGAGCACCCCATCGATCCCTTGTCCACTATATATATTGCAGTACATACACAAGCACATATGATAGCATACATGTACAAACTACGAACCCATGTGACGACATACCAGGCATGCCAGTTATTTCCAACATACTTACACCACCATAACTCAACATCATCGCCGAATAGAACTGTGTTAGCTTCATGTCCCCTTGCTGTGTAAGATAGTGTAGCCCCGTGCTGTTGAATGATTCAAGAAGTCGCCACACATAGTCCTGCAACAGCAGCTCTTGACGACGCGCTGGATGCCCCTTGATGCTCGGTAAGATCTTGACTGCCTGCCACGTATTCATAGGCTCTTCTTGCACTTTGATTCATTTGAACATTTGCACGAGCCCTTCCTCTGGAGATTCATGATAGACATACGTATTTTTGTTTTGAGCCAGGTGCAGTCCCACCACTTCATCGACCTTGTCTACAAGTCAAATAGTCGTCAGATATACGTCAGCCCCTTTCATACAGATGTTGTGCATTTTGGACACCTTCCGATATGCGCGAGTACCAGTATACTGATACTTTACCTCGCACATTTCCGATACTGTCCGTTTTGCACAACATCACATTATAGAATGCCACTCACCAGCATCGTATAGGATCACCATCCATTGCCCTCCATATGCCAGGTATGATTCCAGTGCATCTTTCTTTGGCTTCCTCACCTTGTTGTGCTCCTCGATCTCCCCCACCTCCATTGTCTCCATGTTTGCCTCACTCAGCACAGCAGTCTCCTTCTTTAGCACTGCACTCTCCATCTTCAATTGTGATACCCACCCCTCAAGCGCTTCCACTCAGTGTTGTCCTCCCGCAGCATCTGCTCCCCATTTCTTCACATGCCCTGCTGCAATCTCCATCACAGGAAGCTCATCTCCTCCCTCAGGATTCACCGAATACATACCCACTTTGACGATTTCCTTCTCCATGACCAATGGGATCGCATGCTTCAGGCTGAACCGGTCAGCCCCATTCACCAAAAATGATTGGATCAGCCCGTTCACTTGCCCACATTGAACAGGTCGAAGGTTCCACTTCCCAAACCGTATCTGGCTATGGTACTCTAGCACATCAAATTGTGTATACCTGATGTGAATCGTGCTGTGGATCTATGTTGAAACCAACACAAAACCAACAGCCCAGATCCTAGCGGAACTGTCGTTGAACGGCCGGTATCTGGTTGTTTAGGGTGGTAATAGTATTCCTGGTTTGGAAGAGGGAGATAGATAGATAGGGGTGATGATGTATGTGTGGCTGAATAGGGGTGAAGTCCTCTTGACTTCAGATGATGAATAGAGACGAATAGACGAAGCCTACACTGAGGCTAGACTTGAGATTGGACTAAATGATTGATTGGGTGATTAACCTTCTTACAGGGAAAGTAGGTAGGTTTATATACTACTGGAGACTTTGTACGCTCATGCGTACCAATGGCAATGAAAGAGAGTGATGAGTAATAAAGAAAAGAATATTAGTAAGAAAAAGGGGAATATTAGTCAGCTTGACTGTGCACGACTGTGCATGGCTATGCTTCTGAGTAAGCAAAGTGGGGCTCCTGAGTAATCAAGGAGAGGCTGAGTAAGGATGATGTAGTCGTGCTGTGTGTGTGCTGACGAAGCAGATAAATAAGAGAGGGGATGGATGATAAAGCATGATGAAGGATGAGTGAGCGAATGATGGAGTGCTGATTGAGCAGGGAGTGGTGGTGGATGACTAAGCAAGGCTGTGCTGCCATAGACATGATGATGTCATCAATGTCCCATTGGTGTCCCATATGTGTCTTATGTCCCCTGTGTGCATGAACACTGCTGTCCCCTTGTACAGTTCTAGCTCCTCTGTGAGTGTGCAATGACTGAGCACAAATCAAAGTGAAGGAGTAGAGCCGAAATTGAGGAAGGTGATTGGTGAAGGGGATTCGTCCTGTCTCTGCTGAATGGAAGGTGTGGGAGAGTGTACAGGTGGAATTGAAGCAGGGAGTTCGTGCGAGTTGTCTGGCAGCCATGACAAAAGAAGGGAATATTGCAGCTGGCAAAATTTGGACAACTTGATGAGGGAGCGAGGGATGTAGATGGTGCAAGATGGAGGGAGGAATTCTCCATATGCTGAATGGAGAGGGACGACATGGAGGACGATATGTCTTTCATCAAGCTGTATGACTGACTTGATAGAGCCAAAATAGATGCGCGTTTCAGTTGAGCTCTGAATGATGAGCTTTCGTCCTGTGTGAATAGGGAATGGTACAGCAGGGGAGAATGATGTGATGAGCCATGCTGGCATTGACTGGTTGTCAAGCGGCTGGCCGATGGCATGCACATAACCATTTGATTGGGCAAACTCATGTATCCAGGAAGCGCTTGATGGCAATGACATATTGGTGTGATGGGAAATGAATGGTGATGGCAGGTGTGATGGCAAAGAAGTCAGATGGCAAATGAACAGCAAATGAAAAACATGCGTCAATGCTGGCACGGGCGCTTAAGGTTGCTGCCTGCTAGTTTGAGTGAAGTGAAGATCCTTCTATTTTGGAAGAGAAGATCAGAACCGTGGGATCTTGGCCAGGATGCCGTAATATTGCAACTTTCAATGCAAAATGTGTAAAATCTTTTTCTTCATCTACTGTCGCTTGGCACCAGTGCGAAGGATGACTCCACTGATTGTGTAGTCGTCTTTCTGCACTTGATCATGTCTTCTTCGTCATCATAGGTCCAGTGCAGTGCATGAAAACAACATCCTTGTTCTCATCTTCTGCACTAGGCATATGCTTGAGTCCGTGTCTTCATCATCCGTAGTTCATGCTCACATCACCAACACTTTTGGTGTGTGACAGCATATTGATTCACATCATCCTAGTTTCTTTAGTGTATAACTAAACTATACCTTATACACCCGTTCATACTAACGAAGAAGTATGAAACTAATCTACTGAGGAAAAGCCCTTACAGTACATCTCTGTTAAAAAAGGCTTACATAGATTGCGGTAAGTATTTATATTAATAACATAAATCCCTGACATACTAACCATATATTATTAGTTTCTCACACACCTCTGTCCCTAACCCCTAATGGCAGCTGACACCGCCTAGGGGGGCCTCTGGTGTGTGAGAAAACTCTCATGCTGTCAAACCTTAAAATAAAGGTTTCAGCTATCTCGCTTAATAACTGAGCTAACTGATGTCAAACTCTATCTGACATGTGAAAATTCACACGGTAGGACTAATAACATGTGGGAATGATTCTAACCCCATTTAGACATTTCCCATGTCACGGATAAGTATAGTTTATTCCCATGCTGTCACCCCAGACTTCCCATGGATGAGAGAATTCAAACTAAAAATACAGGCCTGAAGAGACTATAAAGTCAAAACAGGAGGCTCTTGGTACCCCCAAGACCTGTCGCCTGTTTCACAGCAACACGTCATCTTCTCTCCACAAACTGTGGCGAAACCAATGCTCGCAAGCTCGCTTAGTTTTGCTCCCCCACTCACCGCCAACAAGAAGAAGAAGACCAAGAGATGAACATACTTCGTGACACCACAGTTCCTCTCGCTTGCACTGACCCTCATTACCGTGACACATGCTTCGAATGCCACTGCCTTGGTCATATCCGTGTCAACTGCCGCTGGTACCAATGTCCCCTCTGTCAAAGATCCACTCCCGGGCACAACCAATCTCGTTGTCCTCGCAACTGTACTGCCTCCCCTGATGATACTCTCGTCGGTGAACAGGACAATAACTATGACGATATTGATGACGTGGCCTGGTCCAACATGACTGACTCTCCTGGCCCTGAAGCTAGGTTTTAAATCTCTCGGTGTTCAAATTCACCCTAAAATGGGGGTAATGTTACAGTTTTTGTACTATGCACGTCTCGACCCCTATCCGTTGTATCATCAAGTGACCTAGCCTTACCTAAGTCCCCATTTTCCTTCTTTGTCGTCTATCCCATCTACTCAGCTTATCTCTGGGATTCCTTCCATTTAGTTCCACCTCATTCCACAGTTTACCCATTGTATTTAGATCCCTTATCAGGGACATGGTCTGTGCTCCGTTGCTATTACTATAAAGGTAGCTACTTCACTGTAGTAGTTCTCCAGTTTAGATCTATGCAATCTACCAGCTTATAGCTCATCAAGACTTCAAGACCACTCGACTTGCTTAGCTCTCATGGCCTGTTGCTAGCCTGCAATAGCAATCTTGATCTTAGCAAGGAACCCTTACAGGAGCTTCACTCTTGGGGACGAACCCTTGCTCACCATTGTTAAACCAGTCGAGACCTTCCAGTCTCAACTAGCATAACAACGACATGACGCCATCCTAATACTTCACGTCTAGTTTCCAGGCTCATGAGTCAAGAAGTAGCTGAAAAGTCTAACAACAGTTACCTATGAAGCTGATCAGTGAGCTTCCCTGCACAGAGCCTGAGGCCATGCCAGTTCTTTGGTCTGATAGTAGTCATGAGTACATAAATGAGTGAGGGGTTGGGTGTGACTTACACCTTAGTGTTGAACGAATAGTAGTATACTATACGTAGTAAGTAGTTCACATGCCATGTAGTTTATAAGTCAGACATTCAGTCTGAGTTTCAACAATCACTCTTGATCTCGAACCACAACAATCTATAAGCAAGTACCTCAACATTAGCAAGTAAGTCCAAGTAACTACCAACTGTTATGCTTTCAATAGGTTATGAGCCCCGAGTGGCGTGAATGTGAGTATCTTGCTTCCACCACTTGGAAGACTTAGCAAACATCAGTTGTGTGTTTTCACGCCAACACACTTGCTATAGTGTTGTGTTCTATGCAAGTACCTCGCCGGAACACATGCGACGTGGTCAAAGATCTATGAGGAGACTATGTCCCTGAGATCTGTGACTCTAGGCGTTCAAATGAGCGAACATTTTCACCTCCACTCTTTGTTTTTTAACATTGACTGGTACTGACGTTCCTATCCCAGACCTCAAACAAAAATGTCTTCCTCAAACAACAACACTTCGTCCTTGAGCACGTCGGTCCCCATCCTCACCGGCTCCAACTACTCCCAATGGGCCCCCAAGATGCAAAACTTCTTGCGTGCCTCCGGATACTTCTGGGTCATTCGATCCACTCGTCCTGAGCCCACCGAAGACAACAGCACCGCTGTCAAGTCCTGGGAAGATGACAATGACAAAGCCCTCGGCAATATCTTGCTGAAGATGAACCACAATCTTGGTAACAAGTATACGACAATGGACTCCGCCAAAGAGGTTTGGGATGCTCTTAAAGAGCAATTCTCCAAGGTCTCCATCACCTCTGTTTTTACAGAGTTTAAAGCATTGATGGACACAACCATCCCGGAGAATAGCCACCCTGCTCCTGCCTTCGCAAAGATGACTGCGCATTTTTCGCGTCTCTCGGAGTACAAGTATGAGGTCCCGGTACCCATCCAAGTGATGATTGTTCTTGCCAAAGTACCCAAATACATGGATGTCGTCACCCAAATCTTCACCTGAGGCGACTACAACACCGACCAGCACCTCCTCCAGCACCTCCTCCCCCACTGACCTTATGCTCTCTTCCATTGAGCGCTCTGCAACGCTGGCTTGGCAGCAACACGTCAGTAGGCGAAAGCCTGCTGACCACCAAGCCAACAAGATCTCTGCAGTGAAGAAGAAGGGCAAAGAGCCCCAATTCTCACAGCAGCAGCAAACCCAGCAGCAGCAGCAGCAACAGCAGCAGCAGGGGGGAGACCAGAAAGGAAAAGGAAGGCGGGGTAAACGCTCTGCCAAAGGAGAAGCCAAACAGAAGGAACGTCATAATGCCCATCTAAATGACAACTCTTCCTCCTTCACCTTCACCACTACTCCTATGTGGCCTACACCTCCTGTTGTCGTTCCACCTCCACCTACGTTCACTGTCCCCATCGTCGACCCTCGTCGACTCGCTCATACCACTGGCACCCAATTCTATGGTCCGCCTGCTTTCCCTCAGACCAAACGGTCTATCGATCTCGCCCGTCGCCTCGGAGTCACCCCAACTACCGAGACGGTGTGACGCCTCGATTCGGTTGCAAATCACGACATTAACTTTGGTGAGCCCACTCCCAAACGTCTTCACTTGGAGGATCGAATCCTCCCAAACCGTTTCTTTCTCCCGGCAGTCCCTGAGGCTTCACCCTCTCCACCTCCCTCATCCCCTCACCGTCGCACTGACACCTTTGGTTGCGACACCAATACCTGTGTCCCAAAGGACACCACTGCGTCTGAGGATTCCCAGCCTGCTGGGCCCTCAACTATTGAGGATGAGGAGGACCTCATTGACATCTATGGCTCTGAAAAAGCCGACGATGATGTCGATGAATACACAACGGAGATCCCGGCTGAGGACCAGTTCCTCAATGCCTACCTAGGTGACCCGGAGGAGTTTGGATTCATTGAGGATTTCGATTTTGATATGAGGCAAGTCCCATTTCAACTCTCACATTACACAGACACTGATGAGCGATACTCGCCACAGTACGTAGATTATATACTCTCGTCTGTTGTAGATAGTGAACGAATGCTATCTACTCACCTATATACTATGTGTGACTCTTGTGAGAAACATACCAAAAGTAAGGAGTGAAGTACAGAACCAGACACAGATATGTGGTTATTGGATTCTAGGGCATCATCCCATCTCACCTGTGATTTCAATGACTTCATTGAATATCAGGAGTTTACTACCCCTCGCTACACAACTACTGCAAGTGGCAGAGCGCCAATCCTTGGCCAAGACACCGTTTGAATATTGTTCCATGGTACAACTGTGCGACTATCGCCGACCATTTATATGCCAACATTAACAGTGAAGTTAATCTCACTGGGAACACTATTAAAGGACAACTGCCTTACTGTTAACAGTACTGCCGGTTACATCAATATATATGATGACTGTAGCAACCGACTCCTGATTTCTTTTCACTCGCACGGTGAAAGTACTATGTATTGGGTTCGTGCCCCTGCAATCCACAGTCAATCCAGTGTGAATTCTGACATGCTCACCATTGACTATGATCTACTACACCGCCACCTAGCTCACCCTTCTAGGGATGTCTTAAGGGCTGGGCGTAAACATATCAAAGACTTCCCAGCAGTCACCATACCGCCAACTGAACCTGTTTGCCCTGGCTGTCAGCTAGGTAAACAACCAAATTGCCCCTTCACCAAAAGTGATGCATGCGTGACTACCCCTTTTGAGCTAGTACACTCAGATCTCAAATCCTTTGAAACTGAGTCCTACCATAAATGTCAAGTCCGGGTCTTCTTCGGCTAACTCCGGGTACAACTCTGGTCGGGGTAGCGTACAGTGGACAGAAGAAGGGGGTAGACTGCATTGGATTCAACTACTCAAGGCGGAGAGTTGATCCCTTGCGTAGACTCCAGTCTAGACAGGATCACGGAGAAGAGACTATTGTCGATTTCAGACTACAGACTACTGGACAAAATATCTACAGTTTAAATACTACAAGGAGACACAGGATTGCACAGTCCGGTAATCCGGAGACCGGAAGATTAGTAATGTATCAGTAAGCAAGAAATGGAGGCGCAGTAAGATGACAAAGACGGGACCAGGACAAGAGTACATACAGGAGGCCGGATATGAAATATACATCAGAGGTAGAATGGAGCGATGACAGGCACTGCCATGCTCACTAAGCAAGATCTATACCTAAATAGGAACTGGAGATAAGTCTGAGGCCGGGAATACATGAATGAGGCCAGAGATGAGTGGATATGGCTGGAGATGAGCGAGTATAGCCGGACTTGATGATAGGGGTCCGGATATGGATATGACAATAAACACAAGTATGTTATCGTCTTTTATGATGATTACACTTCTATGGGATGGGTACAATGCCTACGCTCGAAAGATGAGGCCTTGTCAGCCACAAAGGAGTTCCTAAAGTATGTGAATATACAGTACAAAGCCCAAGTTAAGGGCTGGATGTCCGATGCAGGGGGAGAATATAAATCAAAAGCCTTCTGGCAATTGATGTGCGACCATGGCATTCATGTCTATGAGTCTGCGCCACATACCCCTCAACAAAATGGATGTGCTGAATGCTTCATAAGGACTCTAACGGACAAAGCACAGGCAATGTGTCTTCACGCTTGCCTACCTTCCTCCTACTGGGAGTTTGCAGTCATGCATGCGACTCATGTTTATAATCGCACTCCCAAAAGGGGACTAAATTGGAGGACCCCCTATGAACTCTTGTTTAAAATCCCTCCAACCATATCTCATCTCCGAGTTTTCGGATGTGGCGCCTATGTACACCTACCAGTGGATGTCCGTGGAGGAAAACTACAGGCAAAGTCACAATTAATGATATATCTTGGTGTCGCACCCAGAAATGATAAGAACTATCTTTTCATGTGCCCAAATAATTCGCTGCATACATATGCTCATGCAATTTTTGATGAGAACTTATTTCCTTGCTGTCCAGGGGCTCGGCCACACAAGCCGATAAGTGATGCTCCTAAACATCCCCATCAGCACCCACCAGCAGACCCTCCATCTAACGATGATGAGGATATACCACTTCCGCCTCCCAGAACTCGCGATCATCGCATCCACGAAGCTCTGGCCCCTCCTGTGCGATCCCCTTTGCCAGAGGAACCTCCTTCTGAACAAGAAGATGAACTAGAGAGAACCCTTCTCCTGCCCCTCTACCTCCTCCTGTCACACCCCCACGTCACACACCAAGATTGGATGCACCTCCAGCACTGCCTAGGAGATCCCAACATGAATGTCGTGCGCCTTGATGGCCCGGTAATGTGTATGGTGAACGGGAACACCCCATTAAACAAATAAGAGACATAGAGAAGGATAGCAGATGGAGGGAACTCACTGGTCAATCAGCGCCTTCAGCACCGGTAGAACCACCTGTTCCTGGAGCTGTGCCTCCCTCTCCAACACCCTCTGAGGATGATGTTGAACAACTAGTCCGGGAAGGGGGAGACGCATTAGTTTCTTACCTATGTGCAAAGGCTATACCCCTAGAGGATTCCCCCCCTCAAACTAATTATCGTGAATGGTCTTACCGTGACATACTCCACTTGCCACAATCAGAGCAGAAGCTTTGGATTGAAGCCTGCAAAAAGGAGCTAGATATGCTGAAAGAACGCAAAGTCTATGAAATAGTTGACCGACCATCTAACCGAAAGGTAATTAAAAACAGATGGGTCTTCGACGTCAAAACTGATGGTCGAAAGAAAGCTCACCTAGTTGCGAAAGGATTCTCTCAAACTGAAGGATTGGATTTCGATCAGATTTTCAGTCCTGTAATATATTTCGAGACTGTGCGATGCATGCTCACCCTATCTGCCTTAGAGAACTGGTATATTACTGACCTCAATGTGCGATCTGCCTATTTATATGGCAAACTCAATGAGGAGATCTACATGGAATTTCCTGAAGGATTTCTTCCTCCTCACCTTAAAGGTAAAGTTCTTAAACTACTCCATGCCCTCTATGGACTTAAACAAGCTGGACTAGCTTGGTGGAATGCCTTAAACGAGTCAATGAAGGAATTAGGATTTGAGCGACTGAAGACAGACGCCGGCCTATTTATCTATAGAAATGGGAAAGATTTCATCCTGGCCATCATATATGTGGACGATGCCCAATTCTGCGGACCCTCAAAAGCTTTAGTCAATAAGATGAAAGCTGCTTTTATGAAAAAGTGGGATTGCCATGATCTCGGGGAAACTACAGAATTCCTCCAAATGAAGATATGTCAAGACAGTCGCCGATTATTTATTGATCAGTGCAAATACCTCGAGAAAGTACTTGAGTGTTGCAGAATGATCAATGCAAAACCTGCTCGTACACCTTTACCTCAAGGTTATCAACCTGAGAAGAGTACAGCCCCTGTCAACCAGGAACTTCAGACGCGATTTCAGACAGTAATAGGCTCCTTAATGTACTTAATGCTTGGCACTCGCCCTGACATTGCTTATGTAGTAACTCAAATGGCGCAAATGGCAGCCAATCTGATGCAAGAGCACCTTGATAAGGCTCTATATATTTGTCGATACCTAATCAGTACTCGTGATTATTCACTTGTATATGATGGAAGTTCTGCAAATGGCTTAACAGCTTGCACTGACTCTGATTGGGGAGCAGATCCAGAAACTCACCACTCCCAAACGGGATTTTATATAAAGCTGGCGAATGGCATTTTCCTCTGGAACTCACACCTCCAGAAAACCACAGCTCTGTCTTCAACTGAAGCAGAATACATGGCTTTGAGCGATTGTACTTGCCAAGTTCTGTGGATTAAACAAATGTTTGGGGAGATCGGTTTCAATCTCAAACCTATTCCAATTTGTGGTGACAATCAGAGATCGATCTTTATCGCTAACAATCCCATTACTGAATGTCGCACAAAGCATATCCCCATTCATTATCATTTTATTAGAGATGCTGTAACTAATCAGCAAGTGGAGATTTTCTATATCGAAGGGACTGACAATCCTGCCGATATGTTCACCAAGAACCTCAGATATGTCAAATTCAAGCAGTGTAGATCTCAACTAGGTCTCATATTCAATCACGCCACTAGCTGGAACTAGTTTGAGCGTTGTTAACTACACTCAATACTTATGCGATCACCATGCGCTAAGTAAGGGGGAGTGTTGAACGAATAGTAGTATACTATACGTAGTAAGTAGTTCACACGCCATGTAGTTTATAAGTCAGACATTCAGTCTGAGTTTCAACAATCACTCTTGATCTCGAACCACAACAATCTATAAGCAAGTACCTTAACGTTAGCAAGTAAGTCCAAGTAACTGCCAACTGTTATGCTTTCAATACTTAGGTCTATGTTCTGCCGCCCTCTGCATCCTTTCTGGTATACTAGGTTTACATTGATCTGAATAGGGCCCCGGCAATGTGGATGACGATCTACTGGGAGACGTGGTGCCACCAAGTGGCAACGACCAAGTAGAACCTGCAGCTGGGTTCCGCCGCAGTAATAGGATGATGCACATCAGAATCAAGGGAGAGGCACAATATGGGAGCCGAAGTGCTTACTGCTTGGGGGTACCTTGGATTTGTGTAGGAGGGTAGAGAAGAATGGGAGGGAGTGTGGGTACACCACATAATGCATGAGAAATAGTAAGTGTAGAACTCTGATGAGTCGCCGGTGATGATGACCATGTAAGTAATGACGGCACTGTTCATTTCACAACAGCAGAAACTAGAGAGAGAGAGCCAGAAACTGTAGGATGCTGTCAATGGTGCCAGGAAGCCCCCGCAGATTGGCGGTCCCACACTGTCACTGCATTGCCACATTTAGGTCAGCTGATGATTAGGAAAAAATAGATCAGCAGCTACACTTATGCCAGTCTGGAAGTCTCCCATGTCATTGTTGTGGCCAGATTTCTGATTAAGAAGATTTGAAGTGCCACGTGATTAGGTAAGCTGTGGCTATAGCGCCATACTACGGTTGAATATTCCAATAGATATCCTTGCCCGAAGGCCTGTAATGTCAGCAATCAGTCTCATTCGCCCAGAAACCAACCTTCCCTGTCTTGTTCTCCGAGACAGTCGCATATAAGACATCCCCACTCTCCCTTCATGCTTCTTTGGGCACACCATACCTGACCCTGACCATCCACGTGTCAGTGTAAAGCCGCATCCATTTTTAGTATTCACACTCTGGACCCACCACCAACCTTCGACAACACCTGACTAACTGCTCCTGAGCGGACCTTGGGTTTCGGTGCGACCTATGAAGGAGCGCCTCCATCAGCACCACTGTCTTAAACCTCCTCACTACCGCTCTCATCACAGCGTAACCTTACTCTGAAGCCGTAATGTGCCTGCCCGCATATTGTACTAATCATCAATAACTATCAAATCGGAACACATCAGAGCACGACACACACCATATTTGATCGATTGAGTTATGCAATATACAATGGTTCGAGTTTCCGTCAAGATGGAGGGGTCAATATTCTGTCCCATCATCGAATGTCACAGGCATCGCGGCTGCTCGCAGAATATCTTCAAGGTCTTCTGGTGGTCCAGCAGCAAGTAACCTCTGACGGAGCGCTAATGAGTGTGGGCTTCGGATGAGAAACGTTGTGACTCACTTGTTGATAGGGTGCTGGATAAATCGTGGTCACCGGGAAGTCGCGCATTATCCGAATTTCGATATGGGAAGCTTCGCAAAGCGGGACCAAAGTCCACCAAATGGTCTTCGTAATTGGGACCGTTCAGCTGGAAGAACTGGCCTCGTATGGCCCGGACGTGGCCTACAGGTATTTAGGAACTAAAAGCGCATAAGCTCGATATGGGGAACAACAACAGAGATGACGCACGTCCAACGGGTCCGTTATACCCTCCACTAAACCTCCTCGCGGCGTCCTACTGGGGCCTGGCACAACAGGCAGTCGAGTGGTGTTGTGCGTCCGGTATCCATCAGCAACCAGTCACTCAGATCCAACAGAGAATTGTTCTTCGAGATGCGGCGAATTATTAACAATATGTGGTAACGAAAATCGTGTCGAGTACTCACATCTTGTTCCGTGCGGATCAATTCCTGTTCGTGCGTGTCGGTGATACAGTAGGACAAGGATATGGTGCCGTCATCAGAAGCGGTGCAAATGGTCTTCCCGTCCGGAGAATATGAAACTGCGGATGCACGAATTGTGTTGGATGGGCCCAAGGCTCACATTGCCTAATTCTAAGTCCCGGATCCGCAGAGTAGCATCTGCGGAGACGCTCGCTATAGTCTTACCGTCTGGTGAGAAAGCAATACAATTAACGGGACGCTCGAGCGGCCCAGCAATAGCTTCGGCATTGCGATCCCCGATTGGTTCCCAAGTAGTCGTGTCCCATATGCAAAGCGTGTGGTCAATACTTCCACTGACTAGTCTACTACCATTGCGTGAGAAGGACACAGCGTACACAGCCTCGGTGCGACGTTGGATTTTCTGGATCATATTCCCCGTCTGAGTCCCAAATTACACGTCTTCTGCTCCAGTGGCGACTCGTCTACCATGCATAGAGTAGGTGGCGGTGTAGATAGGATGTGTATGCCCTTCAAAGGGCACAGGCTCGTCTTTGTGGGACGAGCAGTGGATGATACCAGAGATGCTGACTGGAAACTATTGTTGGGTAGTATCCGTGTGACATAAGTACCTGGATGATCGCAGCCACACCTGGGAATTGGGTGAAACTTACACCAGACTGGAATTATATAAAAGGCGACTGCCTGGCTGCAAACGAACATGACCACGCAATCGGCTATTATGTAGAATTCACACGCGGAAAAAGGGGGTTCCTCCAGATGAGAAGCAAGGGTACTAGACTTTGTAGAGACGAGGGTCCAGGCTTGAAAGATCCAGGAGACATAAGTCGTGAAGGAGCCAAACTCGCTATAGAACAACACAACGGGTTTCTGCACTCAAAAAGGGAATCATCGAGTCCTATAGACGGAAACTAGAAACAATATAAGAAAACTATGCATGAAAAGGTGGCATATGGCCGGTATATGATCAGAACTCTAAAAATGAAACATACTCTCTGTCCTCTAAGACAATCGGTAGTGATATGGTGCAGCTATATTGACTTGATCGGACGCTGTGGGATTTGGAACAAGAGTTCGAAATGATACCGGTGGAAGCTCGTGGGGAGCTGCTGGTGGGTGAGGGAAGGAATTCCTTCGAGCGGCCGTGCTGCACGGACGGTAGGTCTTGCGACCGATGGCTGTTAGATTCGGCAGCATGTCCATCCATAGCGATGATGTCGACAACCTCGGTGGGGGCACTCGGTTGCTGAGGGTTGGGAGGCTTGCTCCAGCGCGTCAGGAAACTGTGTTTCTTCTTGGCACAACCTCCAACGTCGCTAGATAAGGAGCAGGAAAACTGCTCGTCGGCCACAGAACTACTGGATTTCGCACCCGCTTGTTGAGATTCGGTATTGGAACTTGACGCGAGATGGTTTGAGAACCATATTACGCACCAGTGAGAACAGCACAAGCATCAGAAAACACACCTTCTACCGACACGTCTATTGGGGCCATTCCTATCACCGGTTTGCACATCGTCACTGCCGCTGTTTCCGTGCAGCATGGCTTTCACACGACCCTTTACAAGGCAGCCCTTGCTGGTCGAGGGTCCATCTGAGCGAGTACGTCGCAGATCCGAAATATTTCCAGAACCCCCTCGACCTGAGGAACGCTACGAACCCTAAATTACAAGCCAAACACGGAGTGGACGACTGCTTACTACTAGCACACTGGACCCAGCGTGATAATCTCGAATGTGTCGTTCGTACTGTGCCTGCATTGCGACATGTTGACTGAGAATCGCGGCCGTCAGTGGATGGTTCTCTAGGTCGAGCGACGGCGGTCGGAGGTTTCCAGCGCCGCCTCGTCCACTTGAAACGAACTGTCCAGTATGACGGTGGGTCTAATCAATCAACCGACCTGTTGTGTCTGAGCAATTTGAACTTACTCTATTGGAGTTTGATGGGGTTTCCCGATCACAAATAACGATGACATCCGCTCCGAGAGAGTCTAGAGATATGCTCAAACGTCGAATATTTCCTGACCCCCCTCTGCCGGATGAAAGCTAGAGATCACACAATCAGAATAGAGAAACGATTATCAGGGACAGAACCCAAACATACGAACGAATCTCGCCTCGGCCTCGACGAGGAGAGTTCCTCCTGAGGAACCGACGCAACAGTCGCCATAAGCCAGCTGCGGGAGAGAAGAGAGAAATTGTGGACCTCACAGACCACGGCTACACATAAATGGCGGAAGGAGGTGGGACCACAACTTCCTTAGCTAGGAATTAAGGTCGAGCTCACGCCTGATAGGATTCGCGCAGAGGGGATTGGTTCTGAGCTTCTATAGCTAGGAATTTAGGTCGAGCCGAATCTTAATTAGGATCACGTACACGGGGATTGGTTCCGAGATACTATGCAAGAGAAGCGCTCAGAAAATGTCGCAGGAAATGCTTATCTATCAGGACTAGCTCTTACAAGTGAGGCTCAAGCAGTTCTTCTGTGTGTCCGGGAGTAATAGTGGTGGCATTGGGTCGTTGAGAATATTTCCTCGCAACACATGGAGATACGCCATTGCGGGATAGTTGTCCGTGTGCTTCAACCAGATGGAAAAGCTGTCCGGGCGTATCGTTGTTTCGCTCCACTCTTATCACAGTCGATACGATATCAGCAACCGGAAACGCGTTCGAAAACAGACTGACTATGACTGGTCACTTATCCCCAGGCCAAAAAATCTCCCACTGCTTGGAGGTTCTGGACAATGATGTCAGATTTAGTAGTAGATCTGACACACAGGTATAATGTATGATCCCATTTTTTTCTTATACGACATGTCGACCGGTATAAAATGCGTCGACAATGGAGAAATAGCCATGTCTTCCGCAGGTATGAGGTGCCAAACTCACGGTCGCAGATTTGGGCGGCGTTGATCGCAACGACAATTGCGGCATGCCGTGGAGACTGGAGTTGGTGACGAATTTATAGATATGAAGATATAGATGGATGGAATGCTAGATCATCTAGGAATTTTGCTCGTGAGACCATCTCAGGCGGGAATTTTAAATATACTGGCAGGGAAGGTCGCGTGTGACCAACATGAGAAAACGTCCAGGCCCACCGGAAGCCCCCATGAAGCAGTATTGCCAGCCGCTGCCCCTTTCTATCGTAATTGTTGGGCTTCGCACTTGCACTGTCGATGCAGTGATAGAGGCAGGCCCGGCGTACCCTTGGTTGCAGTTCACTACACGAAACTCGGTCAGTAGCTAAGGATCGTCTTTATTACTGCGTACTGAGTGCCTCAAATGCAAAGCATTGCAAAATAGCTGCTCAACTCGTAGCGCCTTTACGCCAACGAACTCTGTAAATAGGGCCGTGAGTCATGCATGCACTGTACCTCGGTATGTTGCACGAATAGATGCTTAGAACGAGTGCACGGTAACCACCATCAGCAGAGTGCCGCCCAGAAGATATACATGGGCTGCGTCCCGGAAAATTTTTCGAGGTGTGTATCGATGGCTGGTCTTTGTTTCCCCAGACCAGGATTTAGTACATAAGTGATATGTACTTATTGCCAACTTGAAAAGCGACCAGGTCAAAGTGGCGCTGCTGTGGATTCGTCGGTAATACATAAATAATAAATTGTTATTCTTATAATAAGGTACGAGTTACAGTAATAATTACATCGTACGACCTGGTACGAGAAAATAAATTTCGTGCCATGACATTGATGACCTTGGCAGTGCACTATAAATTTCAGTGGCCCCAGTCCACCCCTATGCATTTCCGGGTCTTCCTTAAGCCTATAGGCTTTCCTTACCTCCAGTGTTTCTAACGATGTCGACGACACCTGCGACAACCACTATACTCAGTGCAGTTGCGTTGGCGCCCACAGTGCCTGCCATCGAGCCCGTGGACGATCATCCCAGCTACGTCCGTTTCGATACGCAGTGCGTCGTCATTCCAGAACCCACACAACGGACCCGGATGCCAAGCTTCGTCACAAGGCCATATTCAATATCTTTGTGGAAAAGACGCGTGTCTGGTCCTTCAGGCTCTACGAAGTTAGAGGACCCTACTTCGAGAGAGGATCATGTCGTTCTGCGAATTTTGCTTCCAAAGTACGTCGTACAGTATCTCCATTTGTCTCCACTTGCACCTTGATGTTAACAGGATGCTTATATTCAGATTTTCAACTAATCCACAATCCTCCACCCACTCTCCTGATCGACTCCCGCTCGCTCCTTGTCTGGTACACCGTTCTCCGTCCGTCGCATCATCCACATCTGGATCTCCACCGCTGACTCGATCGACTTCACGGAAAACTTCGCCTTCGTTAGCTCCTCACTCGGATGTACTCACAGCACCCTTACAAACGTGCTACACACCTTGCCAGACAACCACAGAAGAAGCCCTTGTCGACGGTGGAAAATGGACAGAACCCTTTTCACGCGCTGAGCGCACACGCCGCACTCTCAGTGTAGATGGTGCTGGTGCTGTTGCCTCATTCAGTGCCTTACGCCATGGTGTGCCGATTACCGCAAATGAGACAGACAAGCATCGAAGGTCGAGCGACACCTGGCTGCCGAAGACAGGGCAGGAGATGAGGTCGTTTAATCATGCGAGAGATGGAGATGGAGATGGGCGCAGATTGTCACTGCTTCGCCCGGCTATATCAAGACGACTAACAGATGCTCGCTCTCCGCCCCCACCCGCTCGCATGACCCCGTCAGCGACCCGCATTCCCGAAGAAGAGCACGATGACGACGCGCACCAACTATTTCCTCTCCCCCGCTCAAGACGAACTCCCGCCTCGTCTCTTACGGTCGACAAACCGCGCCAGAACTCCACCATCAGTTTACCTCCTTCAAGCCTTCCAACGACTGCCAAGGAAGGCCGTGCCACAAAAGTCCCGTCCTCGTCCCTCATACAGATCCATCGTAGTCTCTCAGCTACCTCAAGCCTTCAGAGTGAAGAATTGATTTGACCGACGATCCCAGTTTACCGCTCCTGCTTCTCCCCAGCACTCATCCACGCAGTCCCGTCACGTACGCTCACCCGAGATCCGGAACGTCGCCTACTCCTTCGTTCTGATCGACCTCACCCAATTTATCATGATTCCCAAACCCATCTTCAAACTCAACGAAATTGTGGGGTCGTTCTTCATGTTGAGCCCGCGGCACATGTCATCAGGGGAAATGGGGTCTTTTGTGGCTCCCTGACTACCCGTTGCATATTTTTAATTTTCAGTCATCAATGCTACACATTCACAGGCACATATACTATAATTCCCTTCTCGGTCATGGTTGTATATCGCATTAAGCATACGCACCATCCTCGTCTCATTAATATTCCTCAATACTTCAATACCGGCTACAAAACTCTCACGGCACTCACCACCGGTGCCTGGACATCTTGTGTTACCTCCGGTGTAAAATACGCCTAAACCTTCCTACTAATTCGGTTTTACTTTACGATCCAATGTAATTGTTCTCGTTCCAGAGATCGATCGATCGACGTGAAAATCCAGACGATGAGATGCATATGCCAGTGGTCGCTGTGGTCGCTGTGGTCCTGGTTGAATCAGGGTTTTAGTGGCAGTCGACGTTCACTGGTCACCTATCGTCAGAATTTGCTGTCTCTCCAAAGCGGAACGCTGTCACAGTTGCCCATAGACAGGGATCCTTTACAACGACGAAATTCGAATTCGTGTGACTCTAAGTACTCCGAGTTGTTTCCCCGGTTATTCTACCCTTCCCTCTCCCAGGTAATTTCATTCCACCGGAACTACTTCTCCACACTGCACAAACAAGCTTTCCCCAATTCTGCCCAGTCCAAATCTTCGCTTGGCCAACCTCACACGCAATGGAGCATTCCCTGAGTCAGCGACGAAACTTGTCGCCCAACGCCCTGGGTTTCGGTACCTCCAATCTAACTCCGGCGTACTTTCGTTTTCCTCAGACGCGCCCCTTCCGCCCATCCCTCGGGGTCTCCAGCCAAGGTCTTCGGGCATTGGCTCCACTTTGCTCGCGCCTCCCAAACCTCTCGGTGTTCGAGCCACGGTACTTGACCCCCGGAGACGAGACCCAGTCGAGGGGTTACGATATTGCTCTACCGCTCGCCAACATCCCTCCCGCGACGTTTTTGCCCCGCATATTCACCATATGCATGTAGCTACTCGCTAGCACGAGTGCAACGACGGACGAGCGCAAAGATGCCCGTGATCTGTAAAACGACATCTCAGTCCTTGTTCAATCCAAGACTGAGATGTAATCAGTTATTTCTATTACTTTAGATCTTACATCTCAGTCTTGGATTGAACAAGGACTGAGATGTCGTCTTACAGATCACGGGGATCTTTGTGCTCGGAGATATTGTTGTTAGCTCATCCCTCACTATTCCGTCTGCTCGCCTCAAACCACCTGAGTGTACCCACAAAGACGGTCGATGTTTCAAGTTGAAGTGAAGGGCACTAGCCTGCTCAATCTCTTGCATAAGTTTGCTATCAACGACCCCCCGAATCTCGTGTGTCTATAAGAATACGAATTGCAATACTGATATTCCAATTTGCGTGGCACGGGGTACAGCATCAATGTAGTCACAAGTTCTGGTCCTACCTCATTCTAACCAAGCGTACGTTTTAGTAAACACCCATTAAATATAGTGGTATGCAGAGTTATAATCACCCGCCTGGCCGATCTGGTGTACCTGGTGTACCAACAGCAAATGCTCAGTTGCATCCAATATGGTCACGGTGGCCAATTGCTCCGTCGCCACAGCCTAACAAGTACTCACAGGCCTGCATGATGTCAGTGGAGATCGCTGCACACAGTCGTAAAGCTGAAACAAATTTCTACGAGAACATCATTCGATTGAAAATCCAGCAGCATATGGAATATAATACACGAGGTAGGGCTTCAACACCTTACGGTTGTTTCGGTAGCTTAATCTGGAATGTACCTACGAAAAGTAAAGTCAGACAGTAGAACTGAATTGGGATGATAGCTCGACGCACAATGTGGCAATGATGTAATCTCTGGAGTGACGGTCCCATGTAGTCCCATGCGGGCGAGCGCACCGCGGATGATGCCTGCTGGAAGGGAGACGTACTTGGGAACGGGGTAAGTAGCAGGACATGCATATGACGGATGTGTTGCGTACTAGTTTGGCATGTTTGACTGCTTCTGCGCGGCCCTCCCACGAAGATATGCGGGCTATAGGTTTGAAGTTGTTGTCTTGTAGGACGAACACACCCTAGGTAATAGAGAGAGGGTCAGCCATTGTCCGCGGAACAAAGTGGAGAAAACGGAACCGACACGATGATTTGTCCGTAGGTTATCTACTTGCTTGTCCCAGCAGGAGACCCACAGCTCCTTGCAAACGAACTTGATTGCGTCAAGGGAGTCGTTGAATAATGGTCTGTCACGGCACAATCTAAATGAAACACGGCTCGATCAGGAGGGGAATGACATCGACGAGGGGACCCATACTTCTCCACGAAGTTCCCACCAACATGTAAACCAATGGCTTCCAATCTCGACCGCACATCCTCGTCCTCCTCATCCACACTGATCGTGCCTGTGCTCCGTGCAGTAGTACTCCCGACGCTGTCCCGATGGCTTTGCTGTGGTTTGGCTGGCGGCGGCGGTGGCGGAGGGGGAACGAGACCGGCTTCTTCCATCTCCTGCTCGATCTTTTTGGCGCGTGTGGCCGCTATGGCGGACGAGGCACGGAGAGCATTGACGGCTTCGATGAGGAAGTAGTCCATTGCTGTAGCGTCCACTAGACGAACTGGAGGGTCGGCAAGTAGGGCAAGCTGGGTGGCAGGGGCGGGAGAGTGCAGGGATGGGCGGGATGCCATTGGTTGATTGTTACGGAGTGAAGGTTGGGAGATTGGTGAGCACTTTAAGACTGACTGGATGGGAGTTGGTGACCTGCCAGTTACGGTTTTCTGGGCACCGTCGAGAGCTAAGACACTTTGGGTGTTGATATAGCTCGTACTCACATGATGACCAGTAACGAGCAGTATCCACTTCACGATTCACGAACCAGGGGTGGTCTTTCCAACTACTACTAGTACTTGCAGTGGCAAGAGTAGTACCACTAGGCTACTAATAAGTTACAGCCTTGATAAGATCCACGTGACCAGCGACACTACGCTACGACACCAAGGCGGGACAGATGTTGAGCTCAGTCCATCATCCTGAGATCATCGATTTCGCTTCCTCTCGCGCTCATGACAGCTGTATGAGCCAACATCGTTATTTACATTGTCGTGTACATCGTCAAAGTCAGCCAGAATGTCCGGCATAATGGGTTTCTTTAACTCTAAATTTCCCCCACCAATGAACTTGAACCCCCGAGACCGTCCGTCGGATCCACTCTCCCGTCTTCGCTTCGCTCTTGAAACGATGCCTGGATCACGAAAATACGTATTCACCCCTGCAACTCGCGCGGAAATACTTTCAGAGCTTTATGATGCTTTCTGGGGCCCATATGCACATCTCTTCCTTCCTCTATCCAACTCTAGTCTGCCCATGCACGCAACCTTGAGCCAAGTTCAAGCAGAACTCAGCTTTGCAGGTGCTGGATCTGAGGACCCTGTAGTACCAGGGCGACCGTGCGGTCACATCTTCACCAAGGGAGAGAGTTGTTTCCGGTGCAAGTAAGTAACAGCTTCTGTCTCCGACACACTTGCTCATTCAGCCCCACAGAGATTGTGCACTTGATGAAAGCTGTGTCCTCTGTGGCCACTGTTTCCGTGCCAGCTCTCACAAGGGTCACAATATCAGTTTCTTCATTGCGCAACAGTCTGGAGGTTGTTGTGACTGCGGCGACCCCGAAGCCTGGCGTCGTGATATGCAATGTCCTTTTCACCCTCTCCTTCAAGAAGCCGAACAGCCATACGATACGTCCATAGGCGCATCCGACACTACACCCAGAGTAGTACCAAGGTCAATCTCCGAGGTGGAGATTCCTCCAGTTCCGCACTACCCCTTCCGAGTTGCATTTCCCCCGGAGCTCAGGGACAACATGGGACGGGCGATCGGCTATGCTCTCGACTTCCTGCTAGATACCCTTGACAGCTCTCCCGACGATCCAACCGTCCCCTCAAACGAAGCCGACCTCCGTCTCCAACCAACCGCAGACCCCATGCAGAAAGACCAGTATTGCGTCATCGTTTGGAACGACGACAAACATTCGTTCGACGAAGTCATTCAACTGATATGTGATACCACCAATCGTGACCGAAGAGAAGCGACTGCCGTGGCTCATGCCATCGATGAACTGGGCCGCGAGATCATCGACATGAACACAAACGTCACGCGTCTTCTTGAGATAGCGCAGGTCATTTCAAAGATTGAGATCGGTGTCACTGTTCGGAGGGCATACGATACGTTCAGAGAGCAAGTTGTTGTGGTCATCATCGAGTGGCTCCTCGACCTCACGCGCAGTCGACTTGGAGCTGATACGTTGATTATACGGGAGGTCATCGCTGCAGAGTTGCTCTCGCCAAGGCACCGGGAAGGCAATGTTTACGGATCAACGTCGCACATTCCAGATCTATCAGGAGAGATCACCAATCCGTGTAGAATGGACTGGCTGTTTCTGTACCACACTCGACTTTGGAAGAAACCGCGTATCAGCCTGAAGGAGGTCTATGCATCGGTCCTCATACTGTCTCAACCTCACAGGATCGCTATTGGTTTGTATTTTCGCAATCAAAACATCCCAACTGCTGAAAGCCCTTGCAGGTAGCCATTTTGCGGCGGTGTATCCTCGCCTCGTGGATGCCTATCTCCTAGTTGACCGAGAGGCGGAGACGTCGATCAAATACTTCGCCCTCCAGCTCTTCACCGTCCCCACAGTCGCAAGCTATATCGTCCTGCACCATGACCTCGTCACACGCCTCCTAGACATTATCGTCAATTTCTTTACAAACCAGATTGCGGATAAACGCATACTCAACACTTCCACCACTTCCTCTGAGGTGGCGGAACTGGATGTTGAGAGCTTCCCATTCAAGTCGAAGCGCTTCATGCCAGTCTTTAGTGACCTTCGTTATCTCTGCCACAATGAACCTGTACAGCAACTCATCGCACGCGATTCCTCGTTCATCCGCAAATTTGCGAAGGTTTGCCGGCTATTCATGTGCGTCCATCCAAACAAACGTGCGGTCACGAGTCATGTGGAGTACGAGACGGACGCGTGGATCAGTGTCTTCAACGTGACGCTGTCTCTGTCGCGCGTCATCAAAGTTTATGGAGAGGCTTTCGCATGGGCAACTCCCGCACAGCTCCTCAACGCTGTCTCGATAGTCGTAAGCGAGATCCTCGCGGTGTGCACGCTGACAAGCGAGAAACTCGACAAGAACAAGTTCTCTAAGCCCGTGTATCACGATATCGCCTTCGGCGACGTCGAGTATACAATCGTGGAGTTTGACGTACTGGAGGGGTGGGTTAGCTTCCACCACTCGCTACACTGGCTGTTGGCGGAGCTACTGAAGCATATTGATATCCTTTCGGAGGAGTCTTTGATCCATGTGGGTGTTGCGAGTGTTCGTGACCTGTTCATGCGAATCTCGACGGAGAGTGCCATTCTAACGATGATTGATTTTCCATTGCGAGGTGTGTTTTGGCCTGCTACTATCTAATACGTGGGTTAAATTTGTCTTATAGTACTTGCGATGGTCGCCCAGATCCGGGCTGGGCTCTGGGTTCGCAACGGGTTCCCGATACGCGGTCAATTGCTTCATTACCGTGATTTCATGCTCCGCGAACTCTGCTACGATCAAGACTTGTACATCCTACAGACCTCACTGATCATCCTCGACCCTAACACTGTCATCGTGAGCATTCTCGACCGCTTTAAATTGCTCCAATTCTTCCGAGGGGCGGTCATCCATCCCACGTACGAAGGCCCGCAGTTGTCCAGTATGGTCGAGGAGGTGCTCTACGTCCTCATAACACTTCTCACCGAAAAAGGGAGTGCATCCAAGATGCCCCTTCCTGTCGCCGTGCGTCGCGAAATAATCCACGCACTGGCCGCTGGCCCATGCTCCTACACTGACCTCGTGAAGCGCGTCGCCGAACGGATGACAGATGACATCTGCTTCGAACACGTCCTGAAAGAAGTCGCCAACTTCAGAGCGCCAGAAACGATGTCCGACACGGGAACGTACGAGCTCAAGGATGAGCTCTATGGTGAAGTCAACCCATTCTACTACCACTATGCCCGGAACAGGCGAGAAGAAGTGGAGGTTGTTCTGAAGGCGTGGATAAAGAAGAAGACAGGCGTCGCGGATCCTGTGATCGTGCCTAAACCCATTGGCATTGAGACGGGTCCGTTCTCCATATTGCCGTCGCTCCTGGAGTCAGAGGCACTCCTCCAAGTCATGTTCTACGCGATTTACAACATCCTTGTTTTGACAGAAGCGGCGGGCACAACGCCTCCGTCCGCGGAAGCCATTCTAGATCAGGCATTTTATCTTGTTATGCTTGCGCTCGTGGAGCGCGCTTCTGTCTTTAGCCATCTTTCCGTTATCCAAGTCTTTGAAGATGGGAAGAGTTTAATCGACATTATCTGTGCGATGGAGCATGACGAACATTTCAAACCGTACACGACGCGAGTTGGGTGGATTCTGGGCGAGATGACCAAATTCGTTCCCGAAGAGGTGCAAGCGCGTCGGAAGATTGTTACTGTGCCAGAACCAGGCCCAGACGCCGAGACGCTGAAGAAGCGCGCAGCAAAGGCGCGGCAGGAGGCGATCATGGCACAAATGAAAGCTCAACAAGCGAGTTTCGCGGTCAACTTTGAGGACGTGGATGACGATGAAGATGAGGATATGGAAGAGACACTGGGGGAGATATGCCAGCACGGCTCCTGCATCGTGTGCCAAGAGGACTTGAACGACTCTAAAGCGTGGGGCACGCTTGGGCTTGTGCAGCCCAGTCGTTTCCTGAGGAAACATCCTGATAGTCAAAGCTCGTATCTGAACGAGCTCATGGGGATGCCTTCGTCGCTCGACCGCAGTAGCGAACCATCGCCACCTCAATCGACAGCCTTTCCGCCCGTCGATGCAAATCTCCAGGAAGACGTCACCAAATTTTCGCCTAACTTTGACGGTTTCCCAGCTCAGTATACTTGCTTTGGTTTGCATACGTCCATGTGTGGCCACATGATGCACATGGAGTGCTTCCAGGCCTACAATACATCTATTCGTCAGCGACACCGGGCACATGCTACGCGAAATCATCCTGAGAACATTCTCCGGAAAGAGTACATTTGTCCCCTGTGCAAGAGTCTAGGCAACGTTATTCTCTCGACATCTAGGCCGTCGACTCTACCCGCTACTGATGTCCTATTCCCCGACTGGATCCGCGCAGCAGGGATATCCATTCTCAAGTCGAAGCCCGACATCGTAATGGATTCGCTTCAGTTCAGGAACGGGACAGGCGAGTTCGTGTTCTGGAGCTCCCAAGACCCCAACTATGCTGCACAGATCCGACGCACGGATAATATCGACTCATGCAAGATGCTGGACAGTCTCATGACCGTGGCCAAGAACGTCTCGCAGCAGACCCGTCATTTGCGAGAACGCCCGGAGCCTGAACCAGGTGAAAGAGGCTCTGGTATATACTTACCAGAGGAACTCATCGGGTACACGATCTCCTCGATGGAGGTTGCAACCCGTGGGACGGGTTCTTCGGGTGGCAATGTCGCAGACAGCTTGACCGAGACGCAAACCCGGATGGTTCGCTCGCTGCTCGGTTGTCTTACGACACTGGCGAAACTCGAGCTTGATGGTCGGCCGGACGGTGGGAGAGAAGCGGTGAAGCAGGCTATCATCAAACGGCTACTGCCTGAGTGGAGCAGGACCTCTCTCACCTCATACTCATATCCCTTGCTCCTCCGTGATCCATTCAGTGTTCTCGTGGAGACCGCCGCCGTTGCTCCCGAAATGCTCCAGCATGTTCTCGTTCTGTGTTATTACGCCTGCTTGGCACGCACCGTGATCGGGATGGTATATGTGTTGAATAAAGCGAGGTCATATAGTTCCGTTCAGGTCGTCGCGCGTAGCCATGCAGACATCTTTGGCGACATGAAGATGTTTTTCATGTCCGTCGTACGCCATTCTCCTGTTTTCGAGCATACCGCTACACTCGTGTTCGAGACGTTCGGCGAAGCTCAGGTAGAGAAAATGCTCTACGCATTCACGCTGCCTTTCCTTCGGCGAGCAGCCATTCTCTGCCGCTCTGTTCTTCCGAACGCCTTTTCGACACCCTCGTCCGGTAATCCAGGAGACAACGAGTACACACGACTCCTCACTCTGTTAAACATCCCCCCACTTTCTGATCTGCCTAATCAAGATACACTCCAGAATGCATTATCTGGCTGGTGTGCACACTATGGGCACTCCCATGCTGCCTCTCAGCTCAACTGCGGTGTCGTCCTCGATTATCCCGCAATATACCGCCTGGCGAGGCTTCCTGTCGTTCTCGACCATCTATTCAACGGCAGGGACAAGGTCATGAAATGTGCACGGTGCAACACTGTACCTGTCGATGCCGCCATCTGCCTCATATGTGGTACCACATGCTGTATGCTCAGTCACTGCTGCATGGATGTTGATTCGAACGGCAGAGGAGAGTGTAATGCGCATACTCGAGAGTGAGTGCTTTCCTTCACCTTGATCCTGTATTACTCATGCTGTCCGCTCCGCAGGTGCGGAGGAGCCATTGGAATGTACTTCGTCGTCAAGAGGTGCTCGTTGCTGTACCTCTACGCGAACAACGGGTCGTTCGCGCAGTCTCCCTATTTGGATGTTCATGGAGAGGTCGACATCTCGATGAGGTCAGTTGTTATCTTCCGTATTCACACCAGTGTCTGACCGCCGCGTGTGGTAGGCGGGGAAGGCGACAATACCTGCACAGTCCACGGTGGGAAGAGATACGCAAGACGTGGCTCAATCATGGTGTCCCAACAGCCGTAGCCCGCAAGCTGGAGAGCACGGTTGATAATGGTGGATGGGAAATGCTCTGAGTCTCAAAGTTAAAATTACTGACTTCCTTCTCTTTCTGTACGCTCTCCGCCTACGAGCGGTATTGCTCGTTGTAACGTAAGAAAACATTGTTCGCACTTTGTGTACTATATAGTATGCACATGCATGAATACTAGAAACATCTTCAGTCCGCTCTGCTATTCGCGGCGAGTGCTTCCTTGAGTCTTGAGATTGATCGCTCCGCGCCAACCACGTCGATGGTTTCGGGAATAGTTGGGCCAGTCTGAGGCGAAGAATGCGTTTAAAGCACTGAGCGGGTAGGCGAAGAAAAAAGGGAGCTTACCTTCATGCCAGACAATGCATGGCGAAGCGAGGTCATGAAAACCTTTTGTTTGAGTCCCGTCGCATCGCAGGCGCTGTGCACTATAACCCCAAGATCAGAAACACCGGAGGCATCGGGTTGGCCCTCGAGGTGGCGGATTGTCGCATCGAGGGCATGACCTGCGTGGAATTGTGAGAGGAGGATGGAGTGGGGCGATGAACGAGACTAACGGTAATCATTGGTTGATAGTGATCTGCGCATAAATTGAGCCTCGGGGGTTGAATAATCTGGATCGATGTAGAAATACGGGGCTAGTGCTGGCACCTCGTTGATGTTTGTTATCCGTCCCTGGGCATTGGATGGGTAATGGGAAGGAAAGAAGCAGCCCGAGCGAGTGGGCTCACCTGCAAGACATGGATAACCTTTGCGATATAATCCGGTGTCGTATACTGGCTACACATGTGAAATTAGGACAGGCAGGTTGGCACGCCTTACCATGACTGACCTGGACGGAAAACAAGACTTGACAAGGTCGTGTACCCTGTGTGCATGGAAAGAAGTTCCCTGGTCGCTTTTCCAACTTCGCATTAGATGGTGTTTGTTCAGGTATTCGAGCTTGACTGGGTCAAGGATGTGTCTGCGGTGTGTCAAGGACGCCAGATCAAACTTTCCCGGAAAAGCCTGCTGAATAAAACCACAAGGACAAGAGTTTCAGCACGTACCTGTTCGATAAGTTCTGGCAGCATCATGACCGTTGTGCTATCGGGAGCTTGGGTAGCTGCAGTCGACTCAGAGGATGAAGGCGGTGATTGTCCCCAGCCTGCCAAGGCCAACCAATTTACTACGGCTTCGGGCTCCCATCCTCGTCTCTAGGGCTTTGGGTGAATACGAAAAGCGACGAGAGGGCATGGCGTCATACCATGAAATCGAGAACCGCAACGTCGTCGTTACGCTTTGACATCTTGGAACCATCGGGGTTCAGTAGGATGGGAAGATGGGCAAACTGAGGTGGTTTGAGAGAGAGACAGGAGTAGAGGTCGAGGTGGAGCGGAAGTGACGGTAACCATTCCTAAGGCACCGTGTACGCGTTAGTTATACCAAATTCCACTTAGGAAGACGATGTGATCTTGCCTCTCCACGAATGACGTGAGTAATACCCATGTCATGGTCATCTACTACCGAAGCGAGATGATAGGTGGGGGAGAGGTCGGACTTGAGAAGGACTGGATCGGTGGGCAGTGACGCGTGAGCGTCCCTTAGGGAGCCAAAGATGATGTCGTGCGGAACAACGCGTTCGGGTAGATTCTCGTCCTGTGCAAGTTGGTATGGTCGGTGCTACGCGACGGACATGGAGAGGAGGACGCACGTTGAGCCTAACAATTGATTTCTCGCCGGCACGCACGCGTCTTGCAACCTCTTCTTCGGTGAGATGAAGGCAAGCCTTGTCGTAGGTCGCGTTAGATCCTGTACGTGCCAATCTCTCCCTTGTGGATGTTAGTTTATCGGGAGAGCAGAAACAGCGGTACGCATGGCCTGACTGTGGATAAAGGAGTGTGACATGAAAGAAAACTCTGTCGCATGAGGAATACGTACATCGAGAAGTCTGCGTGAATATGCATGATATAGATCCAAACGTTCCGACTGCCGGGATGTGAATATCGCAAGACGCAACGGTAAGAACATCGCCAACCTGGTAATACGGTCCGTGTGGACCATCCAACCCGGGACCTAGTAGATGAAATATCAGATCGACGTTTGACAGCACTGAGCCCAGGTTGAATCTCACCAAAGTCATAGGAAAGACCAGCCCATGCTAATGCCGAGCGAATACCGTCGACAGCCCCTGGGACATACCGTTTCTACGCAAGGACTGCATGAGCTCACAATGGAATCAGAAACCAGAAAAGATAGCGCACGGCGTCTGTGTCTTCGACCCTGAGTATCCATTTGCCGCCGTGTTTCTTTGCGAAGAGGTGGTTGTACAAAGCAGTTCTAAGGCCACCCAGATGCAAGGCGCCAGTTGGGGAGGGAGCAAAACGCAGTAACACCATGTTCGTACGGGTTAACACTTCTTGGTTCCTCGGTATGTCGGTGGGTGGGGTTGTTTAGAGGGTCATGCCGCGATTGGTGGCACGCAACTTGACGTGACAACTTGAAACTGCCAGCGGGTGGCACTAAAGGCAGTTAGACACTTTAGCCGCAGACATTCCCAGGCTCTTATGCCACTGGCAGTGCCAGACAGTGAAATTATGGCCTTGAGCGCTGAGGTCGAGTAAGTCCCTTGACTACCTTGTAGCAAGTCCAAGAGCCATACTTATGTCGGATCTGACGGTTCTTGTCTCCCCCACACCGATTTATCCACCGCAACACTCCTTAGGTTTCAATTTCGCCCGTCGAAGTCAGAATGACCTCACCACTAGTCGCCCTGCACCAGTCATGGTCACGCTGGAAAGCGTGGATCCAGACGACGCCCCATCCTCTCCTGTTGCTGTTCGTACGCTGAACGACGCCCTTCTCTCCCCGCCAAGGAACACTTTCAAGGCTACCAGCTCTCCCCGTCAGGTTCCGCGGCGGCCTTCCTCAGCGCCCCCGATCCGTTCTCCATCAAGTGTCTCAGACTCGCAGTCGGTCGCTCCTCCAAGAGTAAACGCTTCCAGACGACTCTTCTCTTCATTCACCTCTACCAACAGGAGCGAACTCTCTCGACCTCCCCCCCCGCTCTGTGAGTAAACGTCATTGCGCATTAAAAGTCTCACTAGTCTAAGACTATAATGCAACTTAGTTCGACCAACTACTTTTTGGAGGAAGACGAAACGGTCAGGTGTAACAGGTGCCGCATACTCCCCCTCATCACATCTTATCCGTCGTTCTACCTTTATCGCCGCTGGGCTATCCTTGGACAAGCCTGAAGCAGACCTCTCCGCCCTTTGCGTAGAATCGCGAGTGTCGCTCGTCGTGCTCCCTCCGAACTACCACGGCGGTGTTCAGTGGTGATTTCACCGCATTTAAGGGGAATGCTGTTTATCAACAGATCTGCTACACCCCCCATCGCCCGTTTAACCGCCCCACCAATATACACCACTGCGGGTATGGACAACCACTACAATATTAGCTATGCCCCCCCAGCAATCCCACTGGTAGCTACTCCAAACTCGTACATAGACGCACCCTGCGTTGGGAGCCCAACTACCAGTATTCCCTTGCCCGCGTCTACACCTGACGCCGACGCACGAGTTACATCCATTGTTCAGGATGTTACTCTTTCAATCAACAGCTCGACTACATGCGTGATCAAAGTCACCGCGTTACCTCCAGCGACTACATCACCCCAAGGTATCTTGGAGAAGCTCCCATATCATCATCAACTAAACATGACCTTTCTCTTACCTTTATTCCGTCTTCCAACCATAGGGGGTGTGTGGTTGTCGATGACCCCCTTCGCCACGACGGCGACGTATTATGTCCGTCGGGCTAGTAGCCTGAGGCAGATGACGGTCACCTCCCTTGCTGGTGGGCGGAGTACCGCTGTTTCGAGAGCGCACCACTCACTACCAAGTGGTTTGCAAACCAGCGAGACGAAGAACCCGTCTTGGGTGCCTAATTTGTTCTTGCAGAACGACAAGGAAAGCGTTGTCGATGTTGCAGCTCGCTCCTGCAAGGCAGCTGGAACTCGGCGGAAGATGATTCTGTAGTCCTTGAATTATCAAGGGTCACCGAACGAAGGAACGGTTGACAATGGCGGGTCTGGGGAACGAGGTGACGGCGAGGAAGCGGATGAGCAAGCATGCCAAGATAACTATATGCAAGCTCCTGAGCGTCGTCGATCTCGATACCAAGGCCGACAGACGTGCAATCCCATACACAAGGACAACTTCTACCTCGTAGTCCTCCATTCTTAATGCTTCACGCGCTCGAAAACACCCAACCACCCACCCACCTCTCCGTTATCTTCTGACACATCTGGGTTGCGTGAATACCCAAGCCACCACCGTTAGTCCGCCCCCGAAACTGCGAACCTTGACACATCCCTTCGCTCTAAGGCAATGTTTCAAGATCCTTCAAGATCCCCTGATCGCAAAGTCCCCCCCTTCCAATTGTCTTTCTGCCGCCAACGAATCCTTCTACCATCGCAGGTGGCCGAGATACCGCGAATGGAATGTAGCCGCCTGGATCACTGACTCTTCGGTGTCTGAGCAGGGCCAATGAAATCAGTCCGAACGAGAAGCGGACGATAAGTAGGTTCGTTGCTAGTCATTGCTGAATATCTACGGGTTTCGCTTGCTTTTTGCGTGGTTTATCTGAGGCTTGGTTTATAGAAATTTGCAGACGTGCGATATCACTGGTGCAGCGTTAGATCTACGCGTATGCTGTACTAGTAGCTACTGGTACAGTTTACAATACCATTATCATGAAATGCTGAAAAGAACGCTGAGCGCTGAGCAATTAACACCCCGCCAACATGCTCCAAACCGGCCGCCTATGTGCTAAAACGAGGTAGTTACTAGTGATGCGTGAACGATTGCACCGACTGACTGAACAGCAAGTACAAACCACTATGTTGCTACTGAGATGATTTTTCTTTCTCTCGCTCTCTCAGTACCCCAATAACCGTGTCCGTGGCTTTTCTGTCCCCAGGCCGATATCGGTACTGCTCGACCTCCTGCGCATGCTCCAACTCCCCAGCGGTAACGAATTCAACCATAACATCCGGATACATTGTAAGGAGCATGTCAGAGGGATGAGACTTTCCGTCATTCTTCTTACACTCGATCTCGTGCACCCGATCAAGGATGTGCAGCGCAAGTACCGCGTCACCGTGTTGTGTGTAACCACGGGCAACAATGCCCCACTGCACAAGTATGGGCTGAATGCCCAGATCAAGCATATCTTTCAATACCGCCGACGCTTTCCACGGACTACGTCTTGCCAACAGAATAAGAATGGGAGAGAAAATGGGCATTGTCGTACAAGTTGGGCAGGGGTTGCACAGTGTTACGGTCTGGCGACTGTTGAGCCTCTGCTTCTTCCTGCCTCCTCAGTCCCACGACCCTCAACAATAAGATATCATACAGGCTGTCTTGTTCCGTCTCCGAGGATAAGGACAGGAGACTGTCCCAAACGAGAGCCGTGTGACACGGTGACGGCCGGAGTTTATCCCACATTGGACATGGAGGCACCAATATCTTCGACACATCTTGCCTTGATTGTTTTCCTAGCAGCTCTTTGGTGAGCGACAATACCCTTGTCCGTGGGATGCCGACGAGGTGGAAGTTTTGTACGAAGACGCGGAGGACATGCAGGGGTTCTTCGCGCTGGTGGTGATACAGCATCTCGGCGAATGCCCAGTTAGGGTGGGAGTGGCGGTGGGAGATGGAATGGAGGAGGCTGAGGGCACGGGTACGCCTACGCGGATTTGTGTTGCTTTGGCAGAGGCTGATGGCTTGGTAGGAGGTCATAAAGCCATGAATGTCAGGCGCAGAGGGCGGGGATGGCGATTTGAGGGCATTGCCGAGGGAGTGGAGCTCAGCTGCAAGAATTGTGATATTGCTGGCCTTCGTGTCGCTGGAGGCTCTGACCGGCATAGACCACGAGGGGTATACTCTGCGAATCCGGTCGATGGCATGTTGTTGGTTGGGAGCGTTCGTCACAACGTGGAGCAGCGTGACCTCGGGGATTTGAATTCCTCGTGACTGTGCCCTGAAGATGAGCTGGAGAGCAGCTTTCGCCTCGCCCACTGCTGCGGACGTCCTGACCGCATGATCATAAAGGTTAGCGAGAGAGTCTGCGACAAATGGGTCACCCCTCCTGGAATGGTAACCCCTCGATCTACCTTCCAACTCTCGCAGACAGCCCTGCAGGACCGAGGGCCGAGCAAGGTTGGAGACGACATGCGTAGCCGCAGTGGAAGAATGATACCCTTTTGAAACAAGCACGAGACCAAAGCGATATGCAAGTACAAGATTAAGATCATCCCTGGAGTGAAAGATTCTTCTTTCGATGCCTTCAAACGATTGACATTGTGCATGGATGTCAGGCAGTAGAGACAACCACACCTCGAAATAGTTTAGGCGTTCTTCAGTCGCTCTGCGTGATTGGTGATCGATGATGGCGTTCAGAGTCGCCCCCAAGTACACTTGGTCATTAACGATGGGAATATTGCGGGACGCCATCTCCTGTCGGAGAGCTTCTGCAGCCTGAAAGTCGCCACTGGAAACCAGAGCCGCCAGCCTCTCGGAAGCTGAGAGCGAGGTCAATGCTTGTGCGCTGAGCGTGGATTCATCCGACGTGTCTTCAAGTGCGGAGATGTGGGGATGGGAATCAGGGAGTGACATCGTTCCGGTCTTGAGAGAGGCTGACTAGGGCGTCTGGACTCTGGAGGCTACGCTTGGGGTTGCTACGGGCTTGGAGCCATAGCCGCGAAGGGATGATGTCTATACGGAGTCTGGCGTGGACCGGGAGTAGGCAGGGAGCGTGTCTCACTAGCCATGTCACCGTCAAAGATCGACACAGTTGAGTGCAGTGCCAGCCTGCTTAACCCCAATATCTCCCGCGGGAGGGGGGTTTGGAGCAAAACAACCCCCCACTGACAGGTCTTCACAACATCCGAGTACCGCTTGTGAGTGTCTTCAAGTTGCAGTCGTATTAACCCACTACTCTCGTATGAACTCCAAACCAATATGGACTCGGATGTCCTGTACCCAGATCAAGTTTGTCGCAAGAACCTGAAGTCAGGGACACTGAGCGAATCCGTAAGATAGGGTCGACCTGTCTTTAGTCTCCCTCTGATTAACAGCCTGGGACAACATAGATCATCCTCTCCTGGTTCGATGAATTTGCGTTCAACAGCGCACCAACCCACCTTATATATATTCCCGAGATGAGACTCGTTAGCCAGTCCGACATGATAAACCTCGTGAATCCGAAGGCTCAGGTCTCCAATTTTCTCAGTTCCTCCTCCGAGCCCATCATGACAGCAGCTTCACGCGAATCCATGATTCAAAATCTCATCAAACCTGCATTCAAGTACGCCGTCTTTTCGCACAGATGGCTCCGTGAAGGCGAAATAACATACCAAGATATGATATCTCGCACTATGTCTCAGGAAATACGCAACAGCCCCGGGTACCGCAAGCTGGAAGGT
The DNA here is from genome assembly GCA_014904935.1 of Melanogaster broomeanus. Lineage (NCBI taxonomy): Eukaryota > Fungi > Basidiomycota > Agaricomycetes > Boletales > Melanogastraceae > Melanogaster > Melanogaster broomeanus. Next base: position 96,100 of record MU123764.1, on the reverse strand, counting down.
TTCTGCAAAGCAGCAGAGGCTTATGGCTGTCAGTTCGCATGGGCAGATACATGTTGCATCGACAAAAGAAGCAGCGCAGAGCTTGACGAGGCTATCCGTTCCATGTTCAGATGGTATCGACACGCTGAAATATGCGTCGTGTACCTCGCAGGAAGCACGAGCTTCGTCGATCTTCCTAGCGACCCCTGGTTCACCCGTGGCTGGACGCTCCAGGAACTTCTTGCGCCTCGTGCGATGAAGTTTTATCTCGATAGCTGGGTGCCGCTCACCACCACAGTGAACGATAAAGCCAACAGCGATTTTGTTAACCTGCTCTCTACGATCACAAAGATACCATCAGCAAAGATCTGTGCGTATCAACCGGGTACCGACTTGGTTCATGAGAAACTGATCTGGGCTTCGCATCGGAGAACAACCAAGACGGAGGATGTTGCGTACTCCCTTCATGGCATCTTTGATGTCAGCATACCAATTTCATACGGGGAAGGAGAGCGGGCCTTTTCCCGGCTCATGGAAACCATCCTCCAGAGATGTCGCGATCCAGACGTATTCAGTTGGAGTGGTCCCCATTCACGCCATTCTGCCGGCAAGGCAATCCCCAGATCACCCAGATGCTACTATCCAATTAGTGTTGAACTTGAATTTAGTGACCGTGGCGATAAGCACTTCTCTCTGACACGTCAAGGTGTCCAGATCAAGGTGCTTTTGGTGGAAGGGACCTTGCATGCCATCCCCGATGCGAGTGCTCGACGTTTCCATGCCGTCGGATCCATGGGACGGCAGTGCGATCCCATGGACATCGAGGCTCTGATTTCTGATACAGAGCTCGAGGAGAATCGCTGGGCTTTGGGAATCATTAATTACGAGGCGCAAGTCCCGGAGCTTCGTTCCGACCGATCATACCTCTGCTTTCTGCTCCGGCGTGGTTTCCGTCCACGCGAGTCATGGACGAAGATAAACACCTGTCTCGCAGTAATTCTACATACTATACATGAGTATAAACATGTGCATCGGTCCGTGAAATATGTTACTGTGTGCATCTAGATGACCAAACAGTAGCTGTCTTCGAGCATCATCACTATTATTCTGATTACTACGAATCCCAACATATGTCCAAGGTACTGTATCTTACGATGTATGTGGTTTTAGTACTGGAATGAGGAGGTGATTCGAGTTATGTCACTATCAGCCTTGATCGTGAACTATGTACGCAGGACAAAAGATGAGATTCAGAGCGAACCGTTGGCACATGCGTCAATCGGAGACAGGTTGTGGAAATGCGTAGAAGCTTTCAGGTAGAAAATCCTGCAAGTTCCAAATTCTGATGCTGTTGTCTGAACCAAATCCTCCTACGCAGCTTGCTAGCAGTCTGCCGTCGGGAGAAAAGTCGATGGAGTTCACGTTATCGTCGGAAGAGTGTTGCAGTGGCTCGCCGATTGGCTGCCTTGTAGCAATGTCCCACAAAAGGACGGTTCCGTCACGAGACCCGCTGGCGAACATGGCACCATTCGGATGGATGGCGACTGAAGTTACTGATAACCGGTGTTCTGGGAGAGGATCGTGCAAGGTTGCTCCGTCCTTGGATCTCCATAACTGGACAGTCCCATCCTCGGACCCTGATACGATCATTTCTCCTCTGGTTGACCGTGCCCAAGCAAGCGACGACACCCCATTGTCGTGCTCCTTCCATGGACCGAGCAGTAGGTCAGATGTGCGAGGGTCCCATATACGAATTGCTGCATCGCCGCCTGTAGCGATCTTGGTCCCATCCGGGGAGAAACAAGTGCAAGTGATCCACCCTTGACCTCTGTCGAAAGGCCCGAGGAAGCTACCACTCGATAGCTCCCAGACTATGAAGGATCCATCATGGGAGCCACTGACCACCCGGAGATCATCGGGAGACCAGCGTACCGAATGCACCTGGCCTGTGTGCTCCTTCCACTCTGCGACGCTCCGGCCATCCATGGTCCAAACCTGGACCCTCCCGTCCTGTCTCCCTGCAACCACTTTGTCTCCTGCGTGCGACACGGCAACGGAGTATACACAACCTGAACGACGACCCCTGCCCACCCAAGGTTCTCCGATGGGTAATCCATCATCTGTATTCCATAGTCGGAGGGTCGTGTCGGAAGACCCACTGACAAGTCGGCGACTGTCAGGGCAGAATGAGATGGAGTTTATGCTGTCGGTGTGACCCATCAAGACGGTTTTCGGAGACGGGTTCTTATTGTGGAGGGACGCCATCAAGAACAGCGGAAGCATGCATAAAGTCGGCAGAGCTTGGACGTGAGACACTGATAGACTACCAGTCTTACCCAAATCACATATAGCTGCTCGCTTCCCCGCGGGAGCTCGGAATCAGCAGATATTTCAAAGAGGATCCGGAAATACTATAGATGAGCGGTGGGTACAGGATGGGCTCGATTACCTAAGACGCCCTTGTTGGGAGATTGTAGTCGATGAGCCTCGTAAACAACAGAGTGCAGAAGGAGAGGCGTGAGTCAAATAAAGCCGCTACCGACGTCGAAATGCACTGTTCCAAGCGCTTCCCGTATCCCACCACACTCAACAAGGATCTGTGGGCTCATCCGCTCCCTGTAAGTCTCTCGTCCGTCGTTCCACACTATAAAAGATCGGCCATCTCACTCCTTCCCCGCCTGTAATGCTTTCGTCATGCCAGGGTGTCCTGTATTTTTCTTCTTCCCGCGCTTCAACGCATACACTGAGATCAACACGATGATGTGGGATCTGCGAGGAAATGCCGCTGCTCAAGATCGGCCCATTTCACCAAACCCATACTTTCCTGTGCCCACGTGAGTCCGCCCGGGTCCTGCATTTGAGAGATGTGTGCTAAGGACAGTCAACCAGGCCGGGCATTCCTCAAGACATAAGGTGAGCGTCTATCCACACTCCGAGGTTGATTACATTATAATCCTGTCTATAGGCAAGCTCCATTCGCTTACCCGATGCCCTTTGTTCCCCTTGGTCTTCCCTCTGCTCCCCCATCAAGGATACCTACACCAAAGTGAATACCCCTCTATCTTCTATGTGCTCAGGCATCTGTACTCAGTTCTGTTATCTTTTTAGTCCCCAGTAAGTTCAGTCGGGAATAGTTCGGCTGAAATATGCGACCCTGGTTCATTTTGTCATGGTTCTTTCCCAGTCCGTCCTTCAATACTTTGGCGCGATCAAATCCCCCAACCATTACATCAGCTCCACGCCATACTGCCGGACCGCCTCCGATGCGTTCCCTGCATCCCCCTCAAACTAATGCTCCTTCGCACTCCCAGTCGAGCAGTCACCATCAAACACACAGGAGCACCCACCATCATTCGCGCTCAGTTGCTACAGTACATACTCGCCGCGTCCAGTTTGCGGATGAAACGCCCCAGCCCAGACAAACAACCCATCAGAGTTCGCATGTCTTCCCCGCAGCTGATGCGCCTCCAATAATTCACAGAGCGATGAGCTCACAGAACCTGCGTTCAGCTATTCGTCCGACGCAGACGAGGCAGCCGAATCACGGACAGCGTCAACGTGTCAATTCGACTGGGAATGCACCCCCGCCCAGAGTCATCAACATAGTACCGTCCAACTCACACCAGCAGATCCATGTCACTAATGGGCACTGTCAGTATTCGAACTGCACAGGGCGGAAGAAGGCGCTATGTGTGAGTGTTCATTACTGTTGCATCGATAGACTGGCATAAATCGATCCGTAGATCGGGATAAACTACGCAGGTCAAAAACGCGAGCTACGTGGCTGCATCAATGACATTAAGAATGTGAGGAACTTCCTTACGAGTGAGTCCCACTGCTGTCTCGTATACAGCTTTGCGTTGATTGGTACATCATCTAAGGTCAATGGGGCTTTAAGACTGGGAATATCTACATGTTGATGGATGAAACCTCCAATCCACGACAGATGCCCACGAGGAAAAACATTATTGACGCCATGAAATGGCTTGTGAAGGACGCCCACCCCCCACGATTCATTATTTTTTCACTGTGAGACGACATCAAATCATTTTTGTCACTTGTGTGGGCACAACTGATGCTTTGCGGACGTCCCCTGATCAGATTCAGGGCATGGAGGGCAGGTACCCGATATAGATGGTGACGAGATTGACGGGCTGGATGAGGGTGCGTTGTTCTCCCCTCTGATGAGCGTTGGTGTTAAGTTATCGGCGGACTATAGCGATATACCCGTTGGATTACAAGACAACAGGTGTCATCCTGGATGACGTAAGTCGGATCTCCTTAGAGTTTTCTTCCCTATGCTGACACCAGAGGCGTAGGAAATGCATCGGATCATGGTTTGCAAGAATTTATCTCACCTAGCTACTTCGTTTGGCTAACCCCCTAATGCAAAGGTGAAGTCACTCCCCGAAGGATGCCGTCTAACGGTATGTTCTTGGTCGCCTGTCAGGTAGCTGGTTGTTGATCATATTGATGCAGGCTATCTTCGATGTAAGAATCTACTACTTAGTCCACATAACAGCCAGTTCACAGTAATGATAATATTTGACAGTCATGCCATTCAGGAACTGCGCTAGGTACGTCTTTCGCTGTTGTTGACGAACCCACGAATTGATATTTTTGGTCGCTCAGACCTGCCATATATTGTGCGTCGATGCTAAGCGTGGTTCTCGCATTACCTCTGATATATGCCCGTTTAATAGTACCACTCCAATGGCCGATTGAGAGGCGACCAAATTTCCCGTCGTGCACGAGAAGAGAAGATGTCGCGGGCAGATGTTGTATCATTCACTGCGTGCAGAGATGATCAGACGAGTGCCGACACTGTTCAGGGAGGGATGGCCGTCGGTGCTATGAGCTATGTGAGTAGTTTATTGTTGACTTCCCCAAACCGTGGTCAACGTTGTTTGCCGCCAGGCATTTGTGAATTCGCTATGTGAGCAGACAGGGAACCTGAAAGACAGACATCGATATTAACCATACACAATAGCTGGGCACCCAAGACAGAGTTATCAGGAGTTACTGCGATCTGTCCGCGATATTTTACGACAGAATTACCACCAGAAAGCACAGCTGTCTAGCTCACACCCGATTGTGCGTCCTGTGACACGTTGCGTCTGTGATGGTAGCTGACAGTGCGAAATTTCACAGGATACGAACCTTCGGTTTATCTTGTGACCACTCAGCGCTCAGCGCGGACTGTAAAATAACTAGGGTATCTATTCTTAATTGTTTAGCGTGCTGGTGTCTTGTCCATCGTTGCCTCTCCCATCCCGGATTTTTGTACTTAATTTATGGCCAAAGAATTCGATAGGAATGCTGTAATTGTCAAGTTCGAACAAGAAACGACGGACTGTGTGTACACGGTTGTACGATGAGATACCTTGTATTTGTTGTGGTCCCGTGCTCTGATTTTAAGACGCGTTTGTTTACGTGTTGTTTATGTTTGTGCCCACAAGGACAAACAAGTTCGAGTTCATGGAACTACAGACGCACAGTGAGTCTCCGTTTCCCTTCCCAGCGTCGCAGACAACGATCTCAAAGAAACAAGTGCTTGCTATCGTCGACTTCGCCGTCCTCGAAATTGCGAGCCTTGTTATTACAGGCCGTAAGTGATTCGCTCCGTCGCTCAAGGTCAGTCACAGAGATCAGCTCTTCGTGTTCGTGTACTCATGGAGAAGACAGAGATTCCGTTTCTTCATTTTACTAACTACAAGGCATTAACGAGTTTACTCAGCTCACGATTCGCTTTCGACCAACGACCCGTCAACGCGCTCATCAACGCCCGCGATTCAACCAAGTTATTCGACTCAACGTTACGATTCCTAGATCTAACGACTGCACGTCTCACGCGCTTTCATCCGTCTCCTCTCTATTTTCAATTGTCATTTCGAATTCTAACGACTTCTTGTGTTACTATTTACTAACGAATCGACGATCGACACGGTCTCACGATTTACTCTTGCACATAACGAATTTTTTCCCCCGATTGATTAATGCCATTGTCATTACTTTCACGACCTACGACGGATACTGTTCGCGCACGGTCCCCATCCCCATTTGCAACTCCTACTACTAGACCACAGGTCCCCACCATTCGCCTCACAGCCGCTACGCCCTCAGAGGCCAACACTTCACCTCACGTTACGAGTGTCACACCATGGGCAGCCGCTCCCGCTCCCGCTCCCGTCTCCATCTCACCGAAGCCCACCGCAGGCGGTGAGCCTTCACGGAAGCGCCTCGTGCCCAAGAAGTCCAAGCTGAGCCTCCTTGTATCCTCGTGTGCGCGAGAGCGCAATCAAGACTTCTCCGACGTCGTTCGACGCGTTGGAGGAGAATCTGCGATGAAGAATGGGAGCAGCGGGTTTGAGATATACGTCGATCCCGCAAACGACCCTGATATTGGGGAAATATTAATGGTAAAGAAGAAGAAATCGAGGGTTGCCCTCGACGGGATGCAATGGGGAACATTGGGTGAAGTGACGAACGTCCCGACTGTTACGAAACCAAAGGTGAAGGTGAAGGGAAGGAAGAAAGAGAAGGAGGGTTTGTTGAAGGTGAAGGTGGATGAGAATCAGAAGTGGTGGAGTATTGGACGTGGGAGGAAGGACTCGAAGGAGAAAGAGAACGACAAGGACAAGGAGCGGGCTAAATGTGAGTCAAGACGCACAGATTGGAACGCGTTATGTTAATGGCTTTCTAGCTCCCGAACTGCTCGAGAAGGATACCGAAACGCGGTCACGATTCAATTCACTCGATTCAGGAATTCTTCTCAGCAGCCCAATTTATGCAGAGCACCCCAAGGGCCCTGTGGAACACCTGCGTGTCCCAACCCCTCTGTCGGCAACTCTTGCGCCACCGGGGGCTAACGCGCCAGGCAGCGGTAAGAATTCTGTTGCGATCAGAGCTATGCGCTCCGTTCGTTCTCTCGCTCGCATTGGCAGCTGGGCTCAACTCAAGAACACTCCCAATCCCGATGAAGTCGATGCTCCCACGAAAGACAAGGACTCCGAGGCGAAGAAGAAGAAAAAGAAAAAGGACAAGGACAAGGCAAAGGAAACAAATCGTTGCTCTGGCAGTAGTTTCGAAGCCGGGGCATTGACCGCGAGTCCCACAAGGTCGAACATCGACAGCAAGTCTCTCGGGAAGAAGAAGGCGAGCATTCTGGGGTTGGGTTTGCCGTCAACGATGCGGCTGCCGTCATCTCGCAGTGGATCCACTGCTTCTTCGGTCGTTGCTGCGAACACTATGAGCAGCCGCCTTTCAGTGGATTCGGCCAACGTCTTGGGCGGCGGTATTCTTGCGCGTGGGCGATCGGGCTCAAATATGTCGACAGCATCATCTCTCCGTCCGATGTCGACTTCGTCTTGCATCTCGGGCGCGTCGTCCGGTAGCTCAGTGGCAACGTCAGTCCGGTGGGACGAAGCGGGCTTGGAGACCGTAAAGGAAATCCGACGGAAGGACAAGGAGAGCAGGAGCAAAGAGAAGCAGAAGGAGAAGAAGAGTAAAAAATCCAAGACAGGCAAGGATTCCGACAGGAAAACATCAGATAGTCGGAAGAGGACTCCGCTGGCGGCAGTATTCCCTGGCACTCTCTCCGAGCGTGAAGAAGAGGAGATGCAGCGTGCAGCGCCGACTGTCACTATTGAAGAGGCGACTGTGGATGAACATAGGATGGAGCAAGAATCAGCATCGACTGCGGAGACACCAATGAAGCGCTCTCGCGCTCGCCCATTGTCGGAACAACTTCTCGGCCGGAGTCGACCTAAGGCGTTCTATGAGGGCGATGATGGTAAGATCCCGTATTACAGTGCGATAACTATTACTCATCCCACCAACTAGGTAACGCTGTCATCTCAATCTTGGATGCTGCGACCAACGATCTGGCTCAGCTGATAAACAGACTGGATCTTGAGGCAACACCGGGCAGTCCAGACAAGACGCCCATGAACCAGCGGTCCCCTTTCTCACTCGAACGGCCCAATGGCTGCCTATCCGGGAATCGCTTGACGATGGAAAGTCCAGTCAAGGGATTGCGTGCTACCACCGTCTCGGTGACCTCCCTCAGACCCTATGCGCAGTCGTGCTCAAAGGGCACTCACGTGCGACTTGGACAGAACATCGCGCCGTGGTCGATGCTCAACGCAAGCATTTCCCCGCGAAGCCGTCACCCAGCACCATCAAGGTTCACTGCCACGACAATGCCCCAACACTTCGGATGACGCATAAGCGCACGATGAGTCCTGCACCCGCCGCTGATCCCTCGCCCGTTTTCAAAGCTCTTCGCCCAGCCGCGAGCCGCCTTCCTGTGTCGGGGGTGACTGTCGGTCCTTCCCTTGCCATCTCTTCGTTTATGATTGGCGCAAAAGATTGTGACCGCCCCCCCTCCTCCCTCACGTTTGGCTCACCTCACTCCAAATCCGATTCCCACGGCAGCCTCTCTGCCTCACCTGTGTTCAGAAAGGCTCACGGCCATGCTCGCAAGCGGTCATCCCTTGTTCCAATTGAATGTCTTCAACCTACCGCGCATCCTGATAAGTGTCTCGACAGCCCTAGTTTGCCCATCCCTCCCGAAGCTCGTCGTAATCTAGGCCTGGGTGGCACGATGGGTGGCTCACTAGGCAGCAACGCAGAACAAGAGTACGACGCGAGTGATCCTGACTCCGATATCCCCGATGAATTGCAGGTCATTTTGTCGAACTCAGATCAGGAATTCGAGGATACCATGTCGCTAGATCCCAACGCAGTCTATCAACCTGGATTGCCGCCGGAGAGCCCGTTGCCTATACCAGACAGCCCGTCACCAAAGGGCTCGGTTAACAAGGTGCCGGTCTTCCGTGCTACCATTGTCGATGAAGACGACCACCATGCAGACGTCGAAGAAGCAGGCACGTTATCCGAGGACGACACCAAGAAATCGTTTGACTTCACAGGAGAACTTCAGAAGCTGAACGAATCTGGAGCATCCGACCGCCGCAGCTTCATAGAGCAGGTGGAGACTGCGTTCCGTACTCCGGCTAAGATCGACCTTCGGTACGACTTCGGTGACTTCCTGTCTGCTGACGTTCCGCCCCTGCCAAAACTTCCGACATTGCAAGATGAGATGTCCAGACTGGGTGATAATTCCTTTAGCCTTCCACTTGACTATGGGTCTCGGGAGCTTTCAGTGACGGGCTTCCCAATTGATGTCAACGCAGAGCCTTCTTTGTTGCCTGGTAGTGATAGCTACGCCACGAGTGCATCTGACGATGAGCCATTGGACCTGGTTGCTCCGCAGGTGTTTGGGGACGTCACTTCTGTGAGTTCGCGCCCTTCGGATGGAGAGTTGAACCGAGACTTCAAGTTTGGCGGAAAACCTTCGCCATCATTAACCGACGAGGTCGTGCCAAAGCCTCCTCTCTTGCTCTCGGATATCATTCCCCCCCCGCAGTTCGCCAAATCACTCTCCAGCGGATCTCTAGGTAGCGATGAGAGTGCCCTTTTCAAATCCATCTTCGCTAAGGCTGTCGAGATTCCCTCCCCCCTCCCGCGTCCTCGTCTCCATTCCGACTCAAGCTCAAAGCGCAGGGCACGGGATGTTGCTCGGAACTCCATGATCAGCGGTCATCAACGCAACTCTTCGGCACTAAGCTTCGCTGGTTTTGATTCCTTCGCTGAGGTCAGGAGGGGCTTTGAATTCACAGACGACCGCCCAGGATTTTATCCTCCTCATGGGGCGACGTACAATATGCAGCATGGGAGACATGAGTCTGTCTTCAGCATCGCTTCAGTCTCCTCGTATGGGCACATCCTCCATGGTGGTTCTGCAGACCCTTTCGACTATGGCTCTATGGTTCCCTTGCCAAGCTTGCGTGAAAGGCCTTCATCTGACGACTTCTCATTTGCGATGTCGAACTCCGTGGATGATACATTCTCCTTCATCCACAGACAACCACGCCGGACACGGGTTGATAGCGACGCATCCAGCTTCTACTTCCGTGGTTCTGTCTATTCGCAAATTCATCCATACAATCGCAGTCACCGTCGCCACGAGTCCAGCGCGTCCGTCGCATCCTTAGGACCCCCAGTCAGTCGCTACAATCGCAGTTTTGGTCATCACCGCCGTGGCGATTCGAGTACCAGCATGAGCAGTGTTGCACAGTCTTATGCCATGTGTGGTGCCAACGGTGGACGAGCTGCTTGGGCCAGACACCGCCCTAACTTCTCTGTCGATTCCATGATGAGCGATTTCTCGGGAGCGTGTCTAGGTCGACCTGGGTTAGGAGACAAGATGCTCGATTCCGCTTTGGACCGGGGTATGCCGCTGACGGCCATATCTGCCTCGCCTCCGGAGAGTCTCGCTGGCAGTGTGCGAAGCGAGCGGATCCGCTCAGAGTATGGAAATCCGTCATCTTACGACTCACTTATGGATAGTCGGTATGAGCTTCACAAGAGTGCCCCTGAGGATTCGATCTTTGAGAAGACGGGCTGCCGGACGTCAGTATCCTCGTCAGATTCAGGCTTCTTTGGGCAGAATCCCAGTGACGCCGCGGAAATCAACAATCCTCCTCGTTATCGCCCTATCTCCTCTCTCAGCATTGCTAGTGTGCACAGCCCGCCCAAAGAAGATGACACAATGATTACTGTCAGTATATTTTGGTTTTTTCAACGGGTTATGACTGACGATTGACCAGATGCTGGGAGGTGGCCACGTGAGGCGCTTGTCGGTTGGGTCAATGATCGGAGGATCGCCTTGTATCCGTGTGGAGCGACGGAAGAATATCCTCACAGATCCTCCCGAAACGGTCTTCAGTCGCATCAAGAACGCTCGTCCTGATGACTACGAGTCGCCTGAAAAGTCTCGCGTCATCGAGACCAAACCTTCTATTGCTTCTACACTAGACTCCTTCAAGTTCGGCGATGAACGGATGATTCGCGCCAAGCATGGGCTTCTCGAGCGTCAAAGTCTAGAGAACACAGTGCTCGTTGCCGAGGGCGAGGACCTTTCAGCCTCATGTATGTGCCTTGCGAAACACATTTGAAGCCAGAGCTAATCTTATTTTCACAGTCCGCATGCCCGTTTTCACTCGGCCCGGCCCTACAACTCGATCTCGTTCAAGCACATGCACCTCGAGCTCTGGCGCAGAAACACCGCCACTCTCCATTTCTGATGGATACTCATCGTTCTCGGATGGATCTCAGTCCAGCATCGATTTGTCGCAAGTCAATTTCAAGCTGTCGAATGTCACCCACCCGCTTTCAAACGCTGCCTTTGACCGCGTGCGCCCTCGTGCACGTGGCCATGGTCATCGCCGACGTATATCTCAAGCTCGCGCGTCAAGAACATCAATATACGAAACAATTGAGGAAGAGTCAACGTCGTCGTTGTCGCCTATGACCTCTCCGGAACACTCTGTACCTGGTTCTGCTACAAAAACTGTCAAAATCCCCGAGTCCGCGACCAGGACAATGGGCCCACCTCAGGTCTTTGTCGTTGATCCAGAGACGTCATCTGTGGATTCGCTGTCGATGTGGGATGACGAGAGTGGTATTACAGCTCTCAGGAAGTATTACGCTCTCAGAGATGAAGCCAAGGATACGGTGACAGAGAGCCAACGTATCTGGCTTGATACTCCTTTCTCACTCTTCGCCGTCCACGGTAAGTCCTAAGAACTCTCAGATAATCGCCGATGCTAAACTCGTTTCTCGCTAGCGTTTGACCCTCCACGGAACCCATCTGGAATGCAAGCCCTTCTAGAACACTCGCTGCAGAATTATGGACCGCTTCCATCAGACCTTCGACCCCGTCGTATGCGATCGAGAGTCAACAGTCGTCCCTCCCCGTATCCTCGGACGATAAAGACGTCCTTCACGGCATCCCCGGCTACAGAACAATTACGGGCGGCGGTTGCCTCTTCCGTTGTAAACTCTGCCAACAACTTCGCGCCGCGCCAACCTGCGTTGTCAACTGCACTTCAACAGGTCGCTGTGGATCCGAACCTGGTGTCAATGCCCACCAATGCTGGCGAGAAACCGACAGACGGGAAGGCACTCATTGCTTCGCCTGACAAGCCTGAGCGTGTGTTTGGACTCCCACCCCGCCCTCGTGTTGCATCGACTGCCCGTCGCGCTGCCCTTGGTTGGGCAAAGAGGAGTAATGGGCGAAGTGGGTTCGAGAATAAGGAGAACAACTCCAGCTTTGGTAATGTCAGTCTTGGTATGGGATCAACAAATGCCATCCAAGGGGTGATCATGACGTGCGTATTCGCTGTGGAATATCCTTTGCTATTCATCTAAATTGTTGCGACAGGCCCTCTGATACTCTCCGACTCAACCGTCCGCGTCCGCGTGGACGCCCGACACCTGCGTCAGTGAGGCCGATCCGTGTGTGAACAAGTGCACATCATTGTCCAGATCGTATGGTTCGACACTGACTGATGACATCCTCTTACCACCAATCTCCACACCTATGTTATGATTATTGGCCCCCATGCTGTATCTTTTATTCGATGTCACACATAAAGAGAATTCCATCAAACACTCGCATAGTGGTTTGGTTTTTCGAAGAATTGACAAGTAGTATCTTTGCAATGAAATGATCTTGAAGTGTCGCAAACTTGGTTGTCGTGAATTCTGAGCCTCAGGTGGGTTGTTTTCGCAATGTTTGACGAGGTACTCAGGCAACCTGCTGCTACGAACGTGGAAACAGAGGAAACTACTACAAAAGCGTGCTCGGAACCTATGGGATTTATGACTGGCACAAATCACTTGATTGAATGCAATGTCGAAGATTGGGAGGACAGTTCTCTGCCGCACTGGTACTGCCCAGTTTACAGGGTTCTTCAAGCCCTTTCTTTGCCGCCCTGGTGTCGTGGACTAGGCCTCCACATTTTCTTGTGCTTCGGTGAATGTCTGATCGTACTAATGTGCCTATATGCACAGTGGCGATGGGCAGTCTCGTAGGTGGCATCTGCCACCAGGGGGTTCAGGACGAGTGTGCCCTGGGAAAGCCAGGTTTCCCGGTGTTTGCATCTGATTTCGACTGGGTCGGACGCCTGCATTGGAACTCTCCATGTCGATGAGGAGGTCGCCAGCTGTTCGGGCGAAACAACCTGCTGCTGCTAGGAACTCGGAGAGAGCCGGGAAGGACCAAATGGATGGGAAGGCGTCGCCGTGTTGTTGCTATATCTCTTGGGGGGGGTTCTGCATTTTCCGCGTGGGCATCGGGGCATCATGCGATCCAATCGAGACCGTGGTAGGATCGGGTGGACGGAGGTGTGCTGGTAGGGCCGGGCGGAGTGCAGCGGGGTGCGGCACCGCTCTCTGCGCCCGTGTCTCGGGCTCAGAGCCATGTGCATGAGAGGTTTGGGTGAACGGTGTTGGAAAGAGAGCTGGAGCAGATAGGGGGACAGAGGAGCTACGTTCTGCAGTGCTGGTCACCAGGGACGACGGAGTGGGTGGCAGAGCGGGTGGTGGATGGAAATGTGAGATTGTATTCCGAGCTGCGTTGCTGGTAGGAGGGGGGTGACTGTAGAAGGTCCCATATAGTTCTGTTGCGGTTTCGTGAATTATCGTTGTGGTGGGGGCGGGCGCAGAGGTAGTCGAAGCGTTGCGAGGTCGCTGAGCACTTAGGGGAGAGCAGCTAGATAGTGTATTGCTATTTCGACCTGACGACGTTGGGAAGGACGAGAAATCTTCGGGGGGCTGCGATCGTACGCATGATCCCGGGACCGTGGATCAATAAGGGCATAGGTGGGTGCTCTGCAGAGTGGCACTGGCAAATCAGGATGTTGTGGGGGTGGTGGAGACCCTGTCCCAATGCGAGCATGTCCGCCGACCTGAGAGGCATGGGAATCGTCGTCGAAATCTGGCGGGGGAGGCGTATCGTCCACCGCGGAATAGGAGGGGACGTCCTCCTGCGCTGGATCTGGGAGCGATATACAGTGGACATCCTGTGTCAAGAATGAGTGCGGGGAGAGGTTGGGATCTTCTGGGACAGTTTGCCGGTGAAGGGATTGGTGGCGGGGCCCACTTACACGGGTCAATAATCTCCGATGGGATGTTGCGTGCTCCGGTGTATTGCCTATCAAAAGCGGTGGGGGTTGCTCCAGTGGGAATGGTGGCGGAGGTTGGGTGGGGGGTGACGGGTGTTCGCCTCGTAAATTCGTTAACCCTTCAGCGAAGTTATCTGGCGAAGGAGTATGGATAACAGTGATTTCGTCTTGTTCCTGATACTCCCCTGGAAGACAAGAGACGGGCGAAAGCACGACAAAATCCGCCACGCCCAATGTGTTGAGCACAGTGCCAGAGGGGCAGTCAACATCACTGTGCCTATCCCAATGGGGTTGTACGGTGGAACTGGGCGGTAGACTAGCTGTTAGTAGTGCGTCCCTGGTCTGCAGTGCCACGGGCGCGACGCCAGACGCTTTTGGCAGCGCGCTGGCATACAGCCGCTGAGAAATCGTCCCCCCAGATTCGAGTGACAATGAGATGCATGACTGGTGCATTGAGAAGGGAAGCGGAACAATATAGGAGACCCTTGAGGACGTGTCTGCCGTTCAATCGTGGACCGAAGCCTCTGGCGTGTTGTCTTAGGGCCATCCGAAGAACGACCTTGGGGGACATGGGCTGTAGACGCGATGGGTGCGTGAGGGACTGATGGGGAGGACAACTTGAAGGAACTCGTGGATGCCAGTGGCCCCATCGTGATCTTGGAGCCGGAACCGACAGGACTCCCTCGGTGGGGATCAAAAGCTGATGACCTGCATATCAAGGTAGGTCATCGATCTGCTACCGCGAGAAGATGTCACTCGTGCTTACGTTGAGTATGCATGGTGGTCGTTGGTACTAGGTTAGGGCGTCTACCCAGAGAATCAAGGAACACGCTCTGCACGTTGCACTTGCGAGTAACATCTTGGCAAGGCACCGGCACCGACTCGGAGGAGAGAAGAAGCGCATTGCGCCCACCCATGCCATGGCACAGATTGGTCTCATCGAGTTGACTAATCTGGCGTCCGGACTCCGCACCTCGATATTCGGTGTCCAGACTCTGAGGCGTGCCCTGCGAAACCCTGGCATGTCCGAGTCAGAGTATGTGCATATGAGAATTTGATACAGCAGATGATGGCGGGAGAAAACTTCCCAGTCCAGCTACTCTGAGTACTAGTGACTAGTCCAGCCAGGTGCATAAGCAACATGCCATATACATGCAACAACGAACTGATGCGCAATTGACATCAACCTCAGTAACTTGAAAATGCTATGTCTATGATCATACTGCCTATGATTTCAACTAGATCTGTAACGTGCCATATATACTGACTCCCCCGTGCCTTGTAATAGGGGTGATTGTTGTATCAACTGACTCAAACAAGCTAAATAAATAATCTTCGTCTACATCACGGAGTCAATCATATTGTTATGAAAGTATGATGTACATGTTGTAAACACGGCAATATTCCAACAGTACAGCTGGCAAACGTCAAAGCAAACGTCAGCATCCATTTACGCAGCAGAACCACGATGTGTCAGTGATTTTCATCCACATGGATAACTTGAGAAAGAAGCGCAGGATTGACGGATGAAACGTCATATAGATAACATATATGTAGAAGAACGTCGTTATCCCATCTCCGAGATGGTCCGATTCTGCGTGGACGACAGCTCCGAGGGGCAGCGACGAAGTATACAGCCTAAAACCGACAAAATGGTCAATTATTGGCCTCACTTCAACAGGTAAGACTCACGCCAACTGAAGAAATAAGGGCGGCAGAATGAACATGAAGGCAAGTCGACGGACTCCTATGCCACCTGCCATACTCGCCATATAATCTACCTGTTCAAAAGTTTGAGTGTTATCCTTATGCATAAAAACAGGTGACGGACTGCTCCAAATACAGAGTCCACATCATGTTCACGTATCTGAGTGGTAAGATTCACGGAAACCATGATCGTGCCGACTGAAAAAATGATCGACAAATAAATCAAATATCGACTGAAATTGGACGTGGGGGTTCCGTTTTGCGCAGCTGGCACAGTGAGGAAGCTAACGTCAACAGCTAACATTACAGTGGACTGTTTCAGGTCAGTAGGATACCTTCGACGATATTGGTGTCGGACCACTCACATACAGGGTGTAGCCATCCCAATCTGACCTCAGCTTAGATATGTAAGTCTTCCAGCGGGATTCGTCTACCACCCCGTCGACCCATATCTTTCGGATGTCTCTGACATAACAAAGTATGGGCGAGAAAGCTGAATTGACCGCCTGAAACAGAATTTGGTTGGGCCCGTTGGGCTCCTTGCCCGCTGTCTTACTGGGGAATACAGCTCGGCTGTGACCAAGATGGACACTAAATTGCCCGTGGAAGTTCAAAAATCTGTACTGAACTGATATATACTTCAGTTTCATACTATCCAACATCGAGAGCAGTCGCTTACAGAACAGACGCATGACTCTTGCTAGTAGGAGGTCAACACAAGCAGGATTTCAAAGCCTGTGGCTCTAACGTACCCAAATGGTTGCTACATAGATATCTACTGGACCTGTGTGGTAAGAGTCAACAGAGGAACTATCACATGGTGAGGCGAAACAACCTTCAATTAAGGACGTGAAGCCAACCAACCTCTGAAGGTCGGTCGTTTCGAATGGTCCCATTGCTGTATCGGAAAGCATAGAATCTTCATTTAATATACCCGTCAGGACACATTTTGCAAAGATAAACACTGGTGTGGACGTACCAGCATTTGCATGTATCAACATTCCTCGCAATTGGTGGTAATCATCCCCGTCCGATGTCAACCGATTAATGATGTCGGAGGGATAGAGTTCGCAGTGATGCCTGCCAACAAATGAGGTCACTTTGATTCTTCAGCTGTCGAACCTGGTGCTGCCATGATTTTCTTAGCATGTATAAACGCTACATACAGGTGCGAACTTACTAGAGAAGACAAACCAGTAGTGAGTTTCGATAGCATATCCTGAAATGCATCAAAATACGAGCTCTCGATATAACGCGATCCACTCACTGAGATGCGCCTCACTTTCTGCATCCCTGACAGTCCCACATATGTCTGTCAATTTGACCGGGTGAACCCAGAAAATCAATTTTTTGCTATGATCAATGAAGTAATAGGAGCACTGCTGCTCCCCGCGAGTTGGTACATCTTCACATGTCAACTTGAGGACTAACGTCGGCGAATGACCAGGTACGTCTGGACGAGTTACGGCATTAAATAGAACCTGGATAAAGTGTTCCACTTGTGTGCGATTCTGGGGGGTGCTTAAGTCGGTATTGGTGTACACAGGCTGTAAGATGATGATGTTAGCATTGCAGATTGTGGTGCACAGTCACTGCGTACCATGGATCTATCGGCGAAGAAATACGGCGCCCCCTCAGGGTGAACAATACGGTCCATCCCAGGACTGGCGGCCTGAATTTAACGAGTGAGCGAAGACAATATTGTAATGGCAAACTCATTACCTAGTATAATCTAGTTTCTGTGGCTGTATCTGTTCGATATAGTTAGTTCTGTGTCTGAACGCAATCGTTAGCATATCAATCTTGCTGTGGCAGAATGATTCCCACATACCTGTCGACCTTTCCGTTGTATCGTTGCAACTGCTCCGGTATTGCAGGTACTGCTTGCGCTAGCGGGTCCGAAGGTTGGATGGTAGCGTGTTGCGGAAGCGCGATTAGTGGGTAATTATTAAACTCCCCATGCTCAGGCTGTACTGGCTGCTGACTATCCCAACGAGAATGCTCGAGAGTGGTTTCCTGGCTGGATTCCTCCCTTGAGAAAGGACGGAGCAAAGTGGTAATGGAGGCCATGGATGGATTGTCAGGTGCCAATGGAACATTTCCACTGGTGCTGGCTATGAGTTTTGGTGTCGTTCCACGGCCTGCATTTGTTTGTTGGCCTTTCACAGTTGTACGTTCTGGTTGAGAGAGTGGGCGAGCACAGAACTGGAATAAGCGTAGGATGAAGGACCAGACACACCGAAGGACGTTGCGGGCTGCTACTCTTCTCAAGAGAAACTGAAGCTGTGCCAGTGCTTTTCGAATAGAGGCGAGGACGCTAGGAGTGGGATGGGCCATACCTGGTAGTCGTCGGAGGTCGTTTGAGCATGCTTAGGGTGGTTGGAGAGTAGTTATAATCCTGTAGTGCATGTTCTACACGAGGTGATGGTCACGAAACCTAACAGTACACGGCAATCAACCAACTACCAGTTCTCCTATTTGAAAGAGATGGATCGAGCCATCGCAATGTCCAGGCATTGCAAGAAGATCTCCCATGTGGTGAAGTCCGCCGAGAATGCCGTGTAATCGTATAAGCAGATGACAGCAATTGAAACGGATGGATCGTAGAATTCTACACATGTAAGTATCGGGCATCTGCCTTCACCTGAAACTAAGCACCGTCATGGGCTCGTTAAAAAAGTTCAAAACAAGTCTCCTGGAAATTCTGCGGGGTGAATTTCTAACACAAATGCACAAGAACGAAGACGCACTGCCGTCTGTTGACCACTGACTTGCCATCCGTTCGTGACTCGTAGCGCCGCTTGTTGTAAACACGGTTACGACGCGGTAGTACGTTTGACCAGGCTGCGAGGAACAGCGGGTAGCTTTTGGCAAACTGATGCGATACAACTATCTACCTAAATACTCTACGAGAAGTTCCCACGAGTGACATTGTTGATATTTCCAACACCGCTCGTTACCCGTCATTATCTATATCTCGCCGTCGTCACCTCGCTGTCGCTCGTCGTCTCGTGTCGTTATTGAAACCGCCATCATTGTCGTTGTGATCGTGTCTACAACACAAAAGGAGAACCCTGCTCGGAGGTCAATCCAGCATTGCTTGGTGGTGCAGAACCACTACGGCGACCCTCTCATCAAATTTCCTCGTTATTGATTGAGCTTGATTGCCGCTGATAACGACCGCCCGCTGTCTCTTTTCTTGTCGTACTCGCTTTGTTCCACTCGTTGTTTGTCACTTGTTCGTTGTCCGTCTCTGTCCGTGGTATCGTCGTATTGCCGTCCTCATCATACAATTTGCCACTGGGGCCGAAGTCAGTCGGGCCGCGCCTCACTGCCTAACCATATCGCTGTAGAAAGTTAGCAGTAAACATCTCAGCGCCGTAGAGTGCTGTCTGCATGGCTGCCGGGTTGGGGGTATGTCGTCGGGAGTCTCCTCGATCTTGATCCGCTTGCTCGAGTATATGCCCCATTGCCCGCATCGTCCTCTGATGGGTGTTTCGAATTGGCTCCGGAGGTCGCTGGAGTGGATAAGCCGACGGATATGGCCACTATTCAGTGGTCGATATGCTGATTCCGAAAGGTAAAGGACCATCACTTACCTGACGCCTGTTCTGCGGCGTTCGCTTGGCTGGAATGAGGAACAACCTCTGGCAATTCCGTCTCAGGATCCATATCGGGGTCACTTCCGTCAGGTCTAGTACTGGAAAGCTTGGGAGTGGGCGCTGCATAATTTTGCAGAGAGTATGTCCGGGGAGGTGGGCTCGGCTTTGCAGTTCGCCCGAACTTGAACTCGACGGGAATGAGGAACCTCTAGCAATTCCGTCTCAGTATCCATGTCGGGGTCACTTCCGTCAGGTCTAGTGTGGGAAAACTCGTTGTATCTACTGACTTAGACAAGCTAATTAATCTTCATCTGCATCAAGGACTCAATCGTTGGTACGAAGGTATGATGTACAGCCTGGTCTGATTCCTCGACAAGCTAGCCTCAAGTTTCTGCCCCATTGCAGAGGGTCACCCGGTGGTTTTATTCGAGCACATGACCGCGCAAAGTGCAAGTCCGTGTTCAGCCGATTAGCCTCCCCAAGTTTTACTTGAAGAAAACGCACAAAGCCTACGACAAAACATGATGTCATGGAGATCGTTAGGCTTACATACCACCTTACTCCACGAAAGAAGTTTTGTTGACACGAGTGATCACATGTGTTCACAAATGTGTCCTACAACCACCGAGTGTTCCCAACAAACAACGGAGGAAGCTAGCACAAGCAGTGCGCAGTTCAAAAACATCATGATACCAGCTACTCAATATTCAATGACCTGCCTCCGCCCAACCTGCACCACCTTAAGCATCGACGTCTGCATCCTCATCCGACATTTGTAACTTCACCAAAGTCAATCACTTTCATGAATGCCTCGAAGAAGACATGATCAGGTTTCTCGACCAGTTCCAGTTCCTCGCGTTCGACATCGTCCATGAACATCCTAATCATAGGTGCTGGGTCGGCCCGATTCTGAGCCTGAGTGAGGCGCGTACCAGCACGTTTCAGCATTTGGTCCTTCCCGGCTCTCTCCGAGTTCCTAGCAGCAGCAGGTTGTTTCGCCCGAACAGCCGGCGACCTCCTCATCGACATGGAGGGTTCCAATGCAGGCGTCCGACCCAGTCGAAATCGGATGCAAATACCGGGAAACCTGGCTTTCCCAGGGCACACTCATCCTGAACCCCCTGGTGGCAGACGCCACCTACGAGACTGCGCATTGCCACTGTGTATATAGGCAGATTGGTACGATCAGACATTCACCGAAGCACAAGAAAATGTGGAGGCCTAGTCCACGGCACCAGGGCGGCAAAGAAAGGGCTTGAAGAACCCTGTAAACCGGGCAGTACCAGTGCGGCAGAGAACTGTCCTCCCAATCTTCGACATTGCATTCAATCAAATGATTGTGTTCTCTTGCGACCATCACGCGTGTCTTGTTGGCGGGCAAGAAAATCAAGAAGATCTTCAACGCGACGCTTCGTGTCGATGGCAATGTCATTAGGCACTTGGAGTTTTCGCAGAAAAGTGAATTTCTTCTTAGCACATTCATTGGCATTGAGTTTGGCCCATTCATGCAGGGGTCCTTGAGATTGAAACTGTCCATCCTCGTACTGGAAGCAAATCCAGACGAACACCCAGATGAAGGATTCCATATCATAGCGATATAGGTGCTTCAATTTGCCATCCTTGCCAGGTGCTTCGAGCAGATCGATCGCCATGAACAGCATCGTTCCAGTTCCAGTTCGCTTGTTACCTGAAGGAGATTCTTGGCTCGCCAAAGACGCAAGGTCGTAATCGTTCAAGGCGCCCACGATCGCGCAATTCGTGTCATCGCGTCGATAGTACATCAGATTTGCGGGGCTGGCGTCACGATGATGGACGCCAGCCTTCCAAAGGACATAGTGATCTAGAGTGGCGTGGCATTCAGAACCAACGTCTGTAAAATGTAGCTAGACTTACACAAGACACATTGACGCCATGCGGTGAACAGTTTGTCTCCCTGGAGACGTGCTATTGGAGGAGCTTAGGGAATATAAGGAACCAGAGCCTGCGACAGCCTTTATCAGACTAAGCGCCTTCCTGAGGTTAGACGTGGAAACAGAAAACTGGTGCCAGAAGAGGAGATCCGGCACATGTGCCTGGACGTCATCGGCAGTACCTTTCGTGATCCTCTCCCAGGATGGCTGTCTCGCTGTTGCGTGCCTCTTTTCCCCAATAAAATTTCCCCACCACGCCACCTTTCGTCTTCTCCGGATATTTTTCCTCGAGCTGTTTGCAGGTCACCTTCATGTGGTTCACCGCTAGATAGACGGTAAATATCTCAGCGCCATAGAGCGCTGCCTGCACTGCTCCGCTGGGTTGCCGGGTTGGGGGTATGTTCTCGGGAGTTTCCTCGACCTTGATCCGTTTTCTCGAGCGTACGCCCGCATCAACCTCTGAGGGCGTTTCGAATTGGCTCCGGAGGTCGCTGGAGTGGACAAGCCGGCGGATATGGCCACTGTTCAGTGGATGAGATGAGGACTCGGAAAGGTGAAGGACCACCACTTACCTGACGCCTGTTCTGCGGCGTTCGCTTGGCTGGAATGAGGAACAACCTCTAGCAATTCCGTCTCAGGATCCATATCGGGGTCACTTCCGTCAGGTCTAGTACTGGAAAGCTTGGGAGTGGGCGCTGCATAATTTTGCAGAGAGTATGTCCCGGGAGGTGGGCTCGGCTTTGCAGTTCGCCCGAACTTGAACTCGACGACACACAGAAAGTCTTTCCTGTAACTCGACTTCATCGCCTCATGAGCGTTGTCGACTTTCTGCTTTCCGATTTTGAAGTGCTTGGATCCCTTAGTGAAAGGAAGAATGACGAGATCGGGTTCGGGTCGCGTCTCGTTCTCCCCGCTGTGTTTTTGAGTCTCGGGATCGTTACGATGGAAAAACACGTCTGTCCGATCATCGCTTGGACGGGAGTCGTGAGTAACACTGTCAGTCAACTTCTAATATGCCCGATTAGCAAGCCTAATTATTAAGGATTGTTGGTGGGCGCTTGTAATTAGGCTTAGAACAACATCATGTAAACCAGTTGTAAACCTTGCCCCAAATACTCAGTGAAGTGCTCTCACGACTCACGAGCGACATCCATTTGGCTGATATTCCAACAAGGAGACAGCCAGTCAACTAGTTACACTCGCACTGTGATTTTGCCAGCCAATCACGGCCTTCGGAAAAATCGTGATCCGCCCCAGAGCTCCTTTCCTGGGATTTCCGGACCTCAAACATATTTGGGGGAGCCCTGTTTGACTCGACTCGAACGCTTTGGATACCACTACCGATCAGTCTTTCTTCTCGACAATATTTTATTTCTATGGAGTTCACATTCGTCGCTTACTATACACTGGAATGTGAGCAGTCCTCATCAATCGTAATTGAAAACAAGTCAACAATAAGTCTAGTACTTTCAGTTCTCAGACGTAACGGAACAGAAGGACAGCTTTGTTCCCCGCAACTCTTCCCTAATCCTCTGTGTGCTCGGCTTTACTGATCACGAAGGCACACCGGTTTTCTTCCGCGGTGGGTGACTTTTCCATGTGGCATCCACTCACGGTGGTCGAGTTCTGAGGATCTTGCATCAGCACCATGCGGACCTTGGTCCACGGAGTGTATTTTCCCAGGTGGGCGACATGTCGAGCTTATAAGTGTTCGGGTTTCCGCAGCGCACGAATGATAGCCAGTAAGCAATCAGCTCCGACGCGAACGCAAGCTCGGCGGGTGTTTGACGGCTAAAAGTCGCTGTCCCGTTGAAACTAGGGGTGTTCCGCAGTGAGTCACGGTGCGGCGGAAATAGAAGCCCGCTGGGTGGTGGTGGAAGCTCACCCAAAATTACTACCCTCAAACATCATCCATACATCCGCACCATGAGTCACCTCATCACTTCCAAGTGTGGGATTCGGCGTGTTGTATCGGTAGGTCCAAGTGTCTGAAAACAGCGAAGAGGCACCACCCATAGCCTCGCGCTAGCGCAGTCACAAAGTCAGGGGTCAGATACTAGTAGCCTGTGAGCATGCGACTGCAGATAGGACGTACGCCACAGATCACTTCAGGTTCTCCTGTAGCGACTTGGAATTGCTGACTAGGTGAGTCATAGTCGCTCAGGGGGTACTGCGCCACGAATTCCTCAATGTCGGTTTCTGTGAGCGAAGGGAAAAATTCCTTCAATGTAAGTGATATATTACTGCCTAGGGTAAGGTCTCGTTGGAATTCGAGCTGTGTCGCATTGTCCCGCAGTGAGTCACAGGAGTGGGCAGCGGTCATTAAAGCCTACCCGACAAGGAGGGGACATGTGTGAACTCGCCCGATTGGAACTGCAATGTAGGATATCCAGTAAACAGCGCGCCGTCCACGACGGGGTGGAATGCATTATAAAGACCGCTACTGTGAGGAATTTGCCGCCCGTTATAGAAAACCTCGAGCGCTTGATAAGATTAATGTACTCACAATTTCCCTTGAGCAGCGCCGTCCTGTGCTCTGGCGAGCGCGCTGACACTTGCGTTACGCAGACACGCCATCTGCTCACAGATTGAAAGAGCGGTACCGCAGCCGGCGTATGACACAAAAAAATCGAAGAGGGGCTATTCGGCGCTTACCATCAGGTGCTGATAGGATGTGGGTAAGCACTCTTACCAGCTGTTGCTCAGGTGTGGGTAACGGCGTCCTGTACACGCTCTGGGCCATAGCGCGGTGAAACAGTCGCTCTTCTTCCTGAGCGAGCATGTGAAGCTCTACAGAGGTACCGCCTGCACTCTGCCCATTGATCGTGACCCGGTTCGGGTCACCACCAAAGGCACGGATATGCTGTTTGACCCATTTAAGCGCTTCGATTTGATCCTTGAAACCGACATTGAAGTCGCCATAGGTAGGGTCCGTGAACTCTGGTGTTGCGAGGAAGCCGAATGTACCGAGGCGGTAGTACACTGACACGATGACAACGTTGGGGCTCTGATGGATCCAGCGATCGAAAGGCAAGGTTCCCGGGTTTCCCCAGACATAACCTGGAAGACGACTGGGTTGATGATGCTCAATACCCAATGAAATTATAGCTTGCCTCCGCCGTGTATGTAGAAGAGCACCGGCACTTTGGGAGAACATTACATTAAGCGACACCCGACGGATCGAAGACCAGACTCACGGTCGTCGCCTTCCACGGCGCCATATGGCGCGTAAATGTTGAGCTTGAGGCAATCCTCCGATCCAGCTCCACCAGCGTCTCCCTCTAAAGAACGGAATTATGGGTGAACGGCGAAGGGCGCTGTGGGAGGAACACGTGGAACTCACCGCCCATGCTGCCTTGTACACAGGAGTCAGGGTAGTACGTCGCGTTGATCACCCGTCCATCAGCCACTTCGCTGACACGGGTTGTATTCAAAGGGACAGGTGCGCGGAAACGCAGGTCACCAAGCGGAGGCTCGACGTATGGGATACCCAGGTAAGCGACCGTGTTAGGGTACGATCGGTTGCCTTGATATGTCGCGTACCCCACGTTCACAGTATCGCCGGTAGTCGATGCCAATGCATGCTCGGAAAGCAAGAAACCGGAAAGACTGGATAGAAGTAGAGCAAACTTGAAGCCGAGCATCCTGGAACAAACACACGAAGTACTTTGCAAGGCCCGTCTGGCTGGGGCCGCCATGATTTATAGCATCACCCCCGTTCATAGCTAGCGCCTTGCTACGGGAAAAACCTGCGTTTCGATCTGCCGCAGTTGGAGTGAATCATATTCCAACAAAGAGGTCATCTCAGCGCTGACAGTACTAGTCTTGGCAGAGGTAGTCTTTCTCTCTTGGCATCAATGCATAGTTGTTAATATCGTGTTCTAGACAGTTACCACGTCGTTTCGGTACTTCGTGAATGTCTTGTTGTAAACCGGTTACACAGGGTACGTTTGGCCAAGCTGCGAGGAAACGGCGAGAAGCCTTCAAGTTTGCAAACGGATACGGTTCAACTTGAACTCGTAGATAACCTACCCAAATACTGTACGAAATGTTCTCACGAGCGACCTTCCCACACGCTCGGCCGATATTCCAACGTGTCTCTCCCCCACTGCACCGTCATCGCAGTACCGGGTCTTACTCTTGGATTCCCCAACTAATCTGATGCGATGCCGGCCGTGGAATTGGACGCCTATTTGTTCTACAGCGATGACACGCTCTATATATAAAGCACGAAGCTGCGATCAACTGGCTCCTTGTCAATGTCACTTCTTCTCACTGCTTCCCTGCGCAGGGGGGACAGGTATCAGCTGACCGGGCGCTGGATCCTGGATTGGGAAACAAGGTCTATTGCAAGTCTTGCGCTCACGCTGGTGCGATCCAGCGTTTCCATTCACCGGGTTTCACCACGTTTACCGACCTGCGCCCACGGGTGTACACCATGACGTCACATTGATGCTGAGCGCTGAGCGCTGAACCCCATGACAGCCCTTACGATGGCAATGGCGGATACTATGCGCGCTCTTCGCAGTGCTGGGCCCACTCGTTCGTTCACTGACCACTTTTAATGGCCCTGGCCCAATGTGTTCCCACGCAAGTGGCACGAGCAAAATCAGGTTCGAGTCTTCCCCATACTCGATTTCATACTGCATGTCGACATTGTTAGATGACTTGCATTTGTGCAGCTCATGACAGTAGCTAGTACATACCCAGACGTATGACTCTTCGACTTCAGAGCAGACTTGAGAGTAGTCCAAGCTATGCCACATTGTCGCAGATTATCAGCAGCGTGAGTGGGCCCAGGTATGGGGAGAGTACAAGCAGAGAGACGAGACCTGTCATGCTGATAATAGTAGATTGATCCATCCGTCAGCTGTGTACTTTTCGAAGAGTTTTAGGTGAGTGCTCACGTAGTAGTGACACGTACCGCTCATATTTTGTCACCCAGACTCCGGACGGACAATTTGTCTCCCTTCGAGTGAGCTGTAGTTAGTCTGGGTGACAATCTGAGATCGTCAGCCTCCCTATATTGTGGGATTGCGGGGCCGTTGTCTTACTCGACCACACCGGTACCCTCTGTATGTATATTTCGCTTCGTGATACAGCACTGCATGTCTCGGAGTTGCATATGGGTCAGCGCGTCATCACACGACTGATTACATGACTTGCAATTGCGCATAGAGGAAGTGTAAGCGGTGCGCAGTTCAAAAACATCATGATACCAGCTACTCAATGACCTAGCTTCGCCCAACCTGCACCGCCTAAAGAATCGATATCTTCGTCGACGTCAATCACTTTCATAAATGCCTCGAAGACAACATGATCAGGTTTCTCGACCAGTGCCAATTCGCACTGTTCAACTTGATCCCTCAACGTCTGAATCCTAGGTGCTTGGTCGGCCCAATTTTGAATCAGAGTGAGTCGCGTACGAGCACGGTTCAATTTTTTCTTGTGATCGTCACGAGTATTGTGCTGGGGAGCAAGAAAATGAATAAGATCTTCGATGCGACGCGTCGTGCTGGTCGCAAGATCGTTAGGGAAACGAGAAATGGCCAGAAAACGGCGTTTGCGGAGGACACATTGACTGGCATTGACTGTGGCCCATCCATCTAGGGGACCTGAGGATCGCGACTTGCCACCCTCATATTGGAAGCAAATCCAGACAAACACCCAGATGAAGGATTCCATATCATGACGATATAGATGCTTCAATTTGCCATCCTGGATAGGTGCTTCGAGGAGATCGATCGCCATGAATAGTATCGTTCCAGTCCGCTTGTTACCCGAAGGAGATTCTTGGCTCGCCAAAGACGCAAGGTCGTAATCGTTCAAGGCGCCCATGATCGCGCGATTCGTGTCATTGTGCCAATAGCACATCAGGTTTGCAGGGCTGACGTCACGATGGTGGATGCCAGCATTCCGAAGCGCGTAGTGACCTAGAGTAATGTGACTTTCAGAACCAATGACCGTAAAACGTAGCCAGACTTACATAAGATACATTGACGCCATGCGGAGAACAGTTCGTGTCCTTGGAGACCTGTTATTGGGAAAAGCTTAGGGAATACAAGGAACCAGAGCGTGCGGCTGCCACTATCAGGGTCTTTAGGCCAAGGGTCCTCCTGATAATAGACGTGGAAACAGAAAACTGGTGCGCGAAGAGCAAATCCGGAACATGTCCCTGGACGTCGTCGGCGGTGACTTTCATGACCTTCTGCAGAATGGACTCCTCGCTGTCGCGCGCCTCTTCTCCCCAATAAAATTTCCCCACCATGTCACCATTCGTCTTCCCCGGATACTTCTCCTCGAGCTGTTTGCTGGTCGGCTTTATAACACCCGTCCCACGCCCTTTCACCCCAAAACCGGCTACTCTCTCCTTGTCGGTGAAATGCACTACGAAATCTGTTCTCCCCACCGTGATGGTGTGAGATTCGATCTTGTTGTCCTCCTGCGGTCTAAATTGTATGTTTCGCCCCAATCTGTCGGAGTGCCTTTCGGAAACCATTGATCCACGTATTGAGGTGAATTCCGTCGACGCCAAGTGTGCGCACCCGAAGCTGGCGCTGAAATGCCAGTGGTTTGTGATACACCTGTCACAAAATGTGGTGTTCGGTAGAAGTTCACACGAGAGTCCAAGTAACTTAGAGCCTGTACGGATACTGTAGAATGGCAACTTGGAGGATTGTTCATGTTTGGCCACTGGCTGCAGTTCTCGGCTTCGCGTCTGGCCGTGGTGTCGGAGTTGAAAATGAACTTTGCCTCTGAACCCTACTATGCCTGCCTGCAACGATCCTTATCCTGCTGCCCAGCGTCAGCAAATCTGGAAAGCCTTGTCTGACCTGATCCTCAACTTTTCATTGTGTGTTGCTGCTGTCATGGCTGAATCGACTGTTGAAGGATCTTCGGAGAAAGCTAGGTGGACTCCAGGGGAGGTCACTGCCCTCGTTGATTATCTCCACGATCATCGTGCTGAACGTGGCGAGGCTGGTAACTTCAAAGAGACGACCTACAACGCTGCCGCTGCCGCCTTGAGACCCCTTTACAATGGTATTGGTGCCATCAAAACTGGGAAGATGGTTGGGAGCAAGTGGGCTACTGTAAGTGATCGTCGTACTCTACCTTTGAACCACATACACATATACTCAGTCATACATAGCTCAAAGCCACATATAATGCGATCGAGTCTTATCGTAGTCAATCAGGGGTCCATTGGGGCAATGATTGCGGTGCCAACATTCAGGGAGAAGACGCAGCGGTGTTATGGACCCAGTATCTTGAACGAAAGGTGCAATACTTTCTCTCCATCTCCCCCATTTGGTATACTTACCAACACCATTTTTTAGGGTTCGACGGCGATGAAACCATTCCGAAACAACGGTTGGGGGTATTACGAAAAAATCCATGAGATCTTTCCCTCCGGTGGCGCAACTGGCAGGTTAGCCTTCAACGCTTCAAGATCACTCCTTCCAGGTATTGCTGAGAGCATGGACATGGACCCTGGGTCACCTGGCACGGCTGTGACCAAGACATCGTCTGAGAACGCTACTGATGGCGGTACTAACAACAGTGCATTTGTAAGTATTTCTTCTGACAATACCCAGCGACCCATTGACAACGCACAGTCTCCCGGGCAGTTAGCGCCCCCCATCACCAATTACTATCGTCCGAACAAACGTACTTTATCCACCATGTCTCCCGATGACGACTCTTCTGTGGCGTCTCCCTCTTTACTTCCTTCATCGTCTCGTCCCCCTGTTTCCACAGCCTCGACTACGTCTTACCAAACTGGCAGCAAGCGCAGTAAACTATCAGCTGCCAGTGATGTCAAGGAGCCGAAAATGTCGTCCGCTGTTGCTCTTGTAGGCGTCCAAGGCTCAATTATCCATCTTGCTGAAATGGTGAAGACTTCATTCCTGGATCCCAATATTGCTGTCCGGGATGCTACTGCAATGCTATTTGCAGACAAGGAAGTACCTCCTGACCATCGTCGATTCCTCCTTAGGCTTTTCACAACAAATATCACCATTGCTGTCATATACACGTCTATACCAGATACCGCTTCGCGCCTCTCATACGTCAGGGACTTGTATGACAAAGAAGCTGAACCGGTTGAACCGGTTGCAGGTCCCAGTTCCATGAACGTTTAGATACATTGTTGTTGATGTACTAGCTTTGTATCAAGTCCGACTCCTTCCCCCTCATGTCCTTTGTATGTCCTACTTGTAGTCGATCAGCTTTGAATGTATGGCCGTATGCACCCTACCTGATAGTGTCCAGAAAAAAGGACAAACGGATGAGACACGGAATGCTGCAACAAGTGAAAAAATTTGAATCGACTCAGTACTAGGAAGATACTATACAGGTAGAGGTCTTGGTATTTAAAACATGTTGGCATATGTGAACCCGTCCTCGTCCTCGTCCTCACCCTCACCCTCATCCCCGCCCTCGCCCTCACCCTCGCCCTCGCCCTCGCCCTCACCCTCGCCCACATCCTCGAATGATTCCAAGTTCACATCACCTACAGCTGCACGTTCAGCTAAGATATTCTGATAATCACTCCACATAGCTTGTGCGATGTTGTCACGCATGACGCTTCCCTCGTCTTGTGCCCCACCCATCTCCGTTGCAGCAGCTGGTGCAATTATCGAAGAGAAATAGGAGGTGCGGGGGACTACCTCTTCGATACAGCAACGCAGTTGGTGAGAGAGTCTCACCTTACCAGTTCCTGATGACTAGAACAAGAGTATTGAGAACTAGACTTGATAGTGCTAGTAGACTTGTTGAGTTAATGTGTTAGATACTTGTGTATCTTGCAACCTAAAGTACATGGTACTAAAGTACAGTATTTATACTGTTGAG
>MU123764.1:37137-62537 GCA_014904935.1 Melanogaster broomeanus | reverse complement strand
GTATCATAATTGTTCCTGGACCATGCATAGGAATTACGTCTCCGGACGCAGTACGACATGTGGTCGTGTTACGCGATAGTGATGAAAAATCACTTCGGTAAGGGGTTATATGATGCGAAGTGCCGGAGTCCATCATCCAAAGAGATTTGAGTTCATCTTTGGATAGTCGCTTAGATGAGGTTTCCACCTGATAAGAGTAAACGCTCATCATATTGATCATACAAATCTGCATCGTCTGTATAACCATATTCCTTCATCCAATATTCATCTATTTCTTCATTACGCTTCCGTTGTACCCATGGGGTAGGAAGTCGTCTTGTTTTCCCTGGTGTTAACCCGTATGACCATGTGGTCACGATAAGGGAAGGAAGATCTGTCCTATTTGGACAGCGATAGCCACTTGTATAATTTTGACATTCAAGGCAGACGAAGTGACCGTGTTTGTGTCTCCATGAAATGATATCCGCTTTGTGATTGGAGTCCTCAGGCGTTGGATTCTTCTTTGAGTTTCCTGAGGACTCTCCCGAGAAAGGAATCGGAGGAGAGATAGTCCTCCACGGCAGTATCCAATTTTGGCGTAATTGGATTGAGTGACGGAAATGATATTTCGTCATCATCAATGTAGTCATGGACTACATCGTCTTCTTCTTCTTCATCAGAGATCTCCCTGAATGTGTTATGGGAGTCATCGAAGTGTACGGAACGTTCCGCGAAGTTTGAGACGGCATCTTCTTCTTCTTCTAGGGCATGTGCCCGGCCTTTGCCTTTGCCACGTGAAGAGGATTGTCCTCGTCCACGTCCGTTACCACGTCCTCTTCCACCTCGTCCGCGTGGAGCCTGTCCACGGGTCGGTTGAGAAGAAGGCCCGGCTGAAGGCTGTTTAGGTCCTTCACCGTCTTTGAACCAATGTTGTTCAGTGGTATGGTTAGTCCATTTGCAGTGTTTGCATGGACGTTTGTTGGCAGGGCGTATTGTTGATAAGCGAGCTGAAGAAGGAGTGGATCGTCGAGAAGCTTCTTCATGAATCTTTGGAAGAATATCAGAAGGTTGCAGTGTTGCTGCTGCCGTTGTTGCCAAAATGGTTGAGCCGAGTTGGTCCCAGCTGTGTGGGAGAGCGGATAACATAATCATTGCCTTGATTTTGTTTTCAAGGGTGAGACCGTTATTAGTCATGCGATCGAAGATTGAATCTAATTCGCTGAGCTTGGTTGGTACATCTTCATTTTCACCAATTTTGTATTTGGTGGCCAGATTGAAGTCTATAAAAAGTGCGGCTGCACCGGCAGATCCGAAGCGGTCTTTGATGGTGTTCCAAGTGAGTCTGGAACCGGCAATGTGCGTGGTGTCCATTTCTCTGATGAGGTGATGAAACGATGGTTTCATGAATACCTGTATGGTACCGATGGCACGGTCATCGGAGTCCACAAAGGCTTGTATTGTTTCCGCATTAGCTGTGGCACCTGTTGGATAAACCTTGGTTCCATTTGTAATGGACCAGACGCCAAGTACTCGGAGATAGCCGGAGATTGAGGAAGACCAATTGATGTAATTGCTTCCGTCGAAGACAGGGATGTTTTTGGTGATGGAAGATTCGGATTTTGATTGCGACATATTTGGTTATATTATTCCAAGAAGGAGTAATTCAGTGGTCTGATGGAAAAAAGAAGTTTGGTCAGCATTGTGCCGAAACTCTTCAACAGGACGAGTCAGAGGAATGGATATAGAAGCCGGTTGTTCGTATACAGAAGTTTCAAGAAGTTTGAACGTAAAGGACAAATCTGGCATATAATGTGGATTCGGTAGTCGAGATCCATCAGAAAGTGACCATGAAAATTGTTCTAAATACTTTCGAGAAGCTTGGAATGGAACATGTGTCCATTTCTTGGAGTGCGCGTTGATGTAATCACACTGCACATGTGGCAGGTGGAGCGCCTCTTGGTATAGCGAGTCTCCGACGGCGTATGGGTCGGATAGGAAGTGTGGGAGCGGGTATAGCGGGTGTAACGTCTCGAGGTTCGTCTGGGGTGACTGAACGACGAAGTGGGCGTATACAGCATTGTTCGCCATCTTGGATTCGTGCCCTAATGTGAGCCGTTCTAGCTGCTTCTTTTGCCAGCTGATGGTCGACTTCCGCTTCGCATTCCGCTTTCCTTTTGTAGGATGGCGTTCTATTGCGGTATGCAATGGCCAGAGCCTCTGCTCTGAGTGAGGCGTCGATATGAGCCTGTCTGTTGTTGTGAAGAGCCCAATGTCTTCTGCGAGCGTATCTATCCACGAGCGTGTTCCAGTCTTGGACTGTTGGAACGAGATAGAGGGGGGACCAATCTTCATTGATATCGTTAGGATCGACGAATGCTGTTTCGTCGTCTAGATCAAGATAGAGGTGGCGTTTGAAAGGACGTGGTCGATCTTCAAGGATAGGATGATATTCGTATCCTTGCCAGTGAATGCGAGTAGAGTGTAATGAGGGGTCGTCGTAAGTGTTGGATTGGAGAGGGATACCAGCTCCTTCTACTATTGAGCGGAGTGATTCGTCCTCAAAAGTCCAGACTTCCCCGATCGTCGGTATCTTCACCAAGGTTATCACGTTGTGACGACCTGGCAAGTATTCCGAGTGACTCTTCGCGTTGAAGGTCTCTATCTCGTGAGTCGTCTTCTGGTTGTTCAGAGTGTTCTGAACGTAGACATTCTCGTCGAAGTGGTCGAGACGAACTGTCTCTGTTTCTGATTTGTGGTTGACCTCTGGGCATGAATGAGTAATCATTGCCATTGTTGTCGATATAGAGACGAGGAGGTTCAGAAAGTGGTCGTGGATAAAAGGACTCGATGGCTTCTGTGTGAGCGCGAGGACGAAGTTGTCGAATTTCGACGTCAGGATGCTGCCTTTGTAGGCTGAGCAGGATCTCACGGTATCGTGTGATCAGTTCCTGAGATGTGAATAGAACTTCCGTAGGGAAGTTGTCGTCCAAATCTGGATTGTAATGTGGAAGGGTTCGAGAAGAAGTTTCTACGTAATCTGGTGGAGCAATAGCGGGAATCTCCGTATCGCGTATGCGATTCTCGTATGTAGGAGGTGGAGAAATTGAAGCACGTCTTCGAATAGAATAAACTAGATGATGATGTGACGTGTTAGTTTCCAGATGAACTTCGATAGAACGATTCCGGGGTCCAGAATAATATTGAATGACCAGGACGAAAGTCGTGGACACCCATAAGAGCGCAACAGCCTGATGGGCTGGTGACGAGAAAGCCATGAACATGAAAGCGAGAGTGATGGTGATTAAGCACCATATTGACTCAGTAGTCATCGAAGGAAGGTTGAGCGCCGGGAATGGTAAAGACATCGAAAGACGATAGTTACAAGACCCAGGCGGGGCTCATAACCTATCGAAGAGAATAGGAGGTGCGGGGGACTACCTCTTCGATACAGCAACGCAGTTGGTGAGAGAGTCTCACCTTACCAGTTCCTGATGACTAGAACAAGAGTATTGAGAACTAGACTTGATAGTGCTAGTAGACTTGTTGAGTTAATGTGTTAGATACTTGTGTATCTTGCAACCTAAAGTACATGGTACTAAAGTACAGTATTTATACTGTTGAGGTCTGCGCACAGACCAGGCTAGGTATAGTAACTGTTATCTATACGTGCTATCTGAACTATTCTTGTTATCAAGATAGAGTCTCATGGAATATCATAGAATGTCCATGAGTCAGAGATAAGACTCCATGAGTAATCATAGAGGTGTAATGAATCACATGTAACCGGGTATCGGGTAAATGTTACTAACCATGTGATTTCTTCAACATGCATCCCCTCTGATAATGACAATTGGGGCTTCTGGTAAGTCTCCTTCGGCCAGATCGTGAACAAGAATGAAGTTGTGTATCATGCATAATGCTGCTGGAATCCATGCTTGGATGTCGAGTGAATATTCTGCAGCTAATAAGAGGATTCGGAAACGCCGTTTCAGGATACCAAAGATACGTTCGATGACGTTGCGTGCAGAGGCATGACGCAAGTTAAATAGCTCTTCCTTGTTTGCAGGGCTAATATATATTAGAATTAATAAACGAGTTGGAGCCAAAAACATACTGTATTTTAGCTCGCCCCCACTCCGCAAGGTGATAGCGAACACCGCGATATGGAACAAGTAGCTCTTGGCGCATTGGATAGCCAGCGTCAGCAAGGAGATATTTTCCGGCAGGTATGGCGAGGTCATTGGACCTTGCATCTTCATAGACGCGGGCATCGGTTGCAGATCCCTCCCAGCCAGTGAGCACATATGTGAATTTGAGGTCGAAGTCACATGTAAATAGGCAGTTTTGTGACAAGAATCCTTTGCGATTTCAGTAGTTTGGACGTAAGTATGCTGGGGGTGCGGCATAGATATGGCTGCCATCGATTGCTCCGATTGCATTCTTGAAGTACGGCCAAAACTTGGGGTTGTTTCTGATCTTCGGGGAGACGACTTCTCCTGTGGGAAGCTGCACATATCTTGTGTATAACGGCTGGCTCGAAAGGATAACTAGCATTTTTTGAAAGTACCTGTGGATACAAAGGTTAGCTTATACATAGCAGCCAGAGTCCTGAGTCTTCATACCGAGAGATGGTATTGTTCGATCTCTGAAAATGTTCTCCGACATGCCTGATAGTCAGGCCAGTCACCGACATGTAAAGAAATATGGCTAATTGCTCCTCAAGGGAGACAAATCTTGAGTCAGCATGTCCAAGCTCCCGGAGCTCAGAAATAAGCTGGAGGAAAACCTTTCGGTGCATACCGAGCTCGCAACAGATGCGCTTGGGATGGCCATGCAAGAGTTCTAATACCCATTGCTGGCCAGAGAGGATAGACGTATGATATGGGATGGGATCCTTTCGGATAGTTGTTGACATCACATCAGCCACTGCACAAAGCAAGGTATGAAGAAGGTTGAGGATATGCTGCAACAAGATCTGGCGCATCTCCAGGCGGAGTGAGTCCATCGTGTAATCAGTTGGAATGTTGTGCAGTCAGTATACTGCAGCCACACCTGTGGGCAGCAGATCAAACTCCGACACCACGGCCAGACGCGAAGCCGAGAACTGCAGCCAGTGGCCAAACATGAACAATCCTCCAAGTTGCCATTCTACAGTATCTGTACAGGCTCTTAGGGTGAGAATCGAATATAAGCTCGAACTGAGTGTATTTTCCAAGGGGGGATCAACTGCAGCACGTGTACATGGGTATCTGAGCTCCATGCTCCACCTTCCTGCAAAGTAGCCGCCTAGCCGATATAATATCGATATATCCGCAACCAACACAGAGGAAGCAGATCTAGATTTCAAAAATCATGATACCAGCTACTACTGAATGACCTGCCTTCACCCAACCTGCACCATCTTAAATATCGACGTCTGCATCTTCATTCAACGTCTGCAACTTTACCGAAGTCAATCACTTGCATGAATGCCTCGAAGAAGACATGATCAGGTTTCTCGACCAGTGTCAGTTCCTCGCGTTCGACTTCGTCCTTGAGCATCTTAATCATAGGAGCTGGATCGGCCCGATCTTGGGCCTCGGTGAGGCGCGTATCGGCACGCTCAAGCGATCTCTTGCGACCATTACGAGTGCTGTGCTGGCGGGAAAGAAAGTCAACAAGATCTTGAACACGACGCTTCGTTCTGATGGCGAGATCCTCAGGGTATCGAGGGACGGCCAAAAAACTGCGTTTCTTGTCAACACATCCGCTGGCATTGTCTTTCGCCCATTCATGCAGGGGTGCTCGGGGTTGAAAGCTTCCACCCTTGTACTGGAAGCAAATCCAGACGAACACCCAGATAAAGGATTCCATGTCGTGGCGATATAGGTGCTTCAATTTGCCATCCTGGCCATCTGGGTCGAGGAGATCGATCGCCATGAACGGTATCGTTCCAGTCCGCTCGTTACCCAAAGGTGATTTTTGACTTGCCAAAGACGCAAGGTCATAATCGTTCAACACGCCCACGATCGTGCGATTCGTGTCATCGCGCCGATAGTACATCAGATTTGCAGGGCTGACGTCACGATGGTGGATGCCGGCATTCCAAAGCGCGTAGTGACCTAGAGTGGTGTGACTTTCAGAACCAACGACCGTAAAACGTAGCCAGGCTTACATAAGACACATTGACGCCATGCGGAGAACAGCTCGTCTCCTTGGAGACGTGTGATTGGGAAGAGCTTAGGGAATACGAGGAACCAGAGCGTGCGGCTGCCTCTATCAGGGTCTTCGAGGCCAAGAGTCTTCCTGATGGTAGACGTGGAAACAGAAAACTGGTGCGCGAAGAGCAAATCCGGAACATGTCCCTGGACGTCGTCGGCGGTGACTTTCATGACCTTCTGCAGAATGGATTTCTCGCTGTCGCGCGCCTCTTCTCCCCAATAAAATTTCCCCACCATGCCACCTTTCGTCTTCTCCGGATACTTCTCCTCGAGCTGTTTGCTGGTCACCTTCATAACATCCGTCCCACGTCCTTTCATCCCAAACTGCGTTACTCTCTCCTTGTCGGCGAAATGCGCTACGAAATCCATTCCGCCGGCAGTGAAGGCGTAAGATTCGATCTTGTCGTCCTTCTCCTGCGGTGTAAATTCAGTGTTTCGACCCCAGTCCTCCAACTTGAATCGCTGGAGCGCGTATAGCAACACCAAAAAGCGGGGTAGATCTTGAATAAAATTGATCCCCCCAACGCTGATGACACGCTGACGATCATAATACCACATCCAAATCACGTCGTCTACACGGCACTCAGCATGATATCGTCGGTTGCGAGGAAAATACGTACTGCGAACTGTAAAATTGATGATGTGGTTCACCGCTAGAGTGGCGGTAAACATCTCAGCGCCGTAGAGCGCCGTCTGCACTGCTCCGCCGGGTTGCCGGGTTGGGGGTTTGTTCTCGGGAGTGTCACCGGTCTTGATTCGTTTGCTCGAGCGTACGTCCGCATCACCCTCTGATGGGCGTTTCGATCCGGCCCCGGAAGTTGCTGGAGTGGATAAGCCGGCTGATATGGCACTATTCAGTGAATGTCATGCTGATTCCGAAAACATCACTTACCGGACGCCTGTTCTGCGGCGTTCGCCTGGCTGGAATGAGGAATCTCTGGTGGTTCCATCTCAGCATCCATGTCAGCGTCACTTCCGTCAGATTTAGCCTTAGAAAACTCGGGAGTGGGCGCTGCATAATTTTGCCGAGAGTATGTTGCGGGAGGTGGGCCCATCTTTGGAGTTTTCTCCCACTTGAACTCGGCGACACTCAGAAGGTCTTTCCAATAGACTGACTTCCCCGCCTCATGAGTGTGGTCCTTTATGTATGTATCCCGGTCGATTTTCTTGTTTCCGATTTTGAAGTGCTTGGATCCTTCGGTGAAAGGAAGAATGACGAGATCGGGTTTGCGTAGCGTCTTCTTCTCCCCGCTGTGTTTTTGAGTGATCCCATTGGGATCGTTGCGCTGGAAAAACATGTCTATCCCCTCGCTTGGAGAGGTACGCATGCCCTTGATTTCCAGAGTTTTGAGATGCTTGAGCGCGTTGTTGGAAGCCCTGACAAAGGGGCGTACAAGGGGGTCTCACTTGTACACTTGGCGCTGGTACAAGGTGTTAGCAAAGAACGTCGGACGCCATCCTACTTACTATTCAGTGAGCGCATTTCTGATCAGAGGGGAAAGTCCAGCCGGGTCCGAGCCAGCTTCCCCGTTGCAAAATGGGAGAACTGCGTCAAGGCATTTGTTCAACAGGGTCTCGTCAAAGGAACCTGGGCTCTCAGAAACGCGCTGCAACAAATACGCGAGGAACTTGTCTGTCTTGCATTCCTCTGCATTGCAGACGTCCTGCAAAATCCATGGCTCCAGTGCACTCACGCTGGATTCGAATCACGTAGTTAGTATTATTCCAACGAGGGGGGTAGTGGGTAAACGAACTTCACGGTATGGATTCCAAGCTGCTCGCTTGAAGCAGCGAGGCCTCGACTGCTTGGAGTGGACTGAAGTATGCTGCCATCTGGAGCCGTGCGTGCCCGTGGCGGGGAACCTTCTGCGGCTGCTAATGCGTCACCGGGATCAGGCATGGACCTCCAAAGCTATAGAAGGGTTTGGGGGTTGGATTTGGGATTGGAGTCGCGTCGGACGAGTGCTCTGTGATGATGGGGCCTGACCCGTGAATAAGACCTCTATTTATCTAGTTCAAGTTGATCTTACACTCGCCACAGGCACCAAACAACACTCTCGCCACAAACAACACAACATCGCTATTGTCTTTCACTCGCCACAACACAACTCGCCACAGTCGCATGGAAACAGCTAAACTACGGAAGCCACGCAAATATCTTGACTGACTCGCCACAACTCTCGTGGTAACTCGCCACAGTCGTCGCACGATTCATCTCTTGCCACAATTCCCGTGTGCCAGTAGGCGCTTTAGTCAGTACTTGACACAAACAATCCAGGTCATGCATACATATGCATGAGAGCAGAAATGGCCCTCCGCCTTCCTTTGGGAGGTTGTCCACGTGAGGAGCCGCCCAGTGAGCATCGCTTTGGGGCTGTGTGGTGAGACGAAATAATATTGTCCTAGATGCGCCCGAAACGGTCTTCAGTCGTGTCAAGAATACCCGTCCCGATAACCACCAGTCGAGACTAAACGATTCATTACTTCTTCTACCCAGCCTCCCGCTTTCACTCAGCCCGGATGCTCATGTTCAGACACCAGCACTTCGAGCTCTGGCACCGAAACACTGCCGCTTTTAGGAGGAAAGTCATCGCTCTCGAGTGGATTTCTGTCAAGTATCGATTTCTCCCATGTTCTGCTGTTGGAGAGAGGTTACGCACTCTCAGATGTTACCTTTGACCTCGTATGTCGTTATGCACGGCCGAGTCTGCAACCAGAATGATGCGCCCACCTCAGATCTTTGTCGTCGGTCCACATCATTTATGAATTCGCCTCCGAAGGCGCGGCAGGATCCCTGAGTTTCTCGATTTCTTTTGTATCCTCTCATTTGGAGGGGCCGCTAGCGTTCGACGTTGGGGTTTTGAACTTTCATTCCGGCGTGAACGCGCAAATCTGACCTCCATCTTTAGCCGATTGCGATCACCGAGTGTCACTCGAAGAACACGAAGATTTATGACCCTTGTCCAGACAGTCTCGTCGACATCGATCGCCTTTTTCACAATTTGTGTTTCCAGACTTTAGCCTGTCCTCCTAGGGCTACGGGGATCGTGGCTTGCCATTTTTGTACTGGAAGGAGATGATTCTATGTTGTGGCGATATAGGCACGTCACTTTGCCATATTAGCCGTCCGCGTCGGGGATATCGGTCCGGGCTGCTTGTCAGTGAAAGGCTTGAGCTCGTCAAAGATGTTTAGACGCCGATCACTTTGCCGCCGATACGGAACATCTGGTTAGACTATTGACCCGTTCCTCTGGAAAAGATAATGGCACCACGTCGTTTTCGAGTGCTACATAATGATCTCAGATGATTGGAGCGGAAGGCTGGCGACGGCATGCGATACAGGTGAGCAAGAAGTTCGAGGCAAGAAATCACTTTGGGGGTGGAGCGAATCATCGGACGTCTTAGCCGCTTTTTGCTCGACTGGAGGGAAGTCCATCTACCAGTTTAAGGATGCATTTTTGGTGGTGGTAATGTCATCTCATCTCCAGCTCATATTTAAAAACCCGGAGTTCCAAATAGGTTTAACATGAACGATTACCTCTACTTCTTCACCTTGGAGTACCTTTCACAGCTTGCGCTCTGTGGCCTTTTCGTCACACCAATATTTAATGCGGAGTTCGCAGACACCACGTCTGCGGGTTCCCCGATAAGCTCGCCTCCAAGTCGCTCGATTTCCTTCTGTAATTCGTGTATAGAAGTCCTTAATTTTGGATCTTCCAACTCCGACGGAGGACCGCGCAAAGATATCTTGAAGCCATCACGAGAGTTGAGTGGTCTCGATTCTCGAAGAAGCATTATGAAATCATCTACAGTCATTTGCATATTGATCTGGACAGACAGACACAAGACTGGATTATTTGGTCGTGATAACATGTACAAATTGTGACAATGTCACGCTCTCGAGGCTGCATGTTCAGTATGCTGTACTGTATTACTCCCAATGCCTGCACCTACGCCAGCTGTACTTTGAGAGTGGATCACTATCTGGTATCACAAGCTTCAGACGCCAGTTCATGAGATCGTAAGACTCTCTGGCATCAGCCATTCCACTGTCTAAAATGGGCCCGTCGTCTCGGGACTGGCCCTGTCGGCTCACGAATGGACCCACCGCCTCACGAACGGAACCACAGCCCCACAGACGGACCCGTCACCTCTAAAGCGACCCCATGGACGCGATGCGTCGGGGACGGGCCCACCGCCTCAAAATTGAACCCGTCGCCTCAAGAGCGACCCGCCGTCTCAAAAGTGGACCCGAAGTGTCGAAAATGGGCCCACTGCATCACAAACGGACCCGACGTGTCAGGGACGGGCCCCACCGCCTCGAAATCGGACCCGTCACCTCAAAAGCGACCCCACCGTCTCAAAAGCGGACCCGAAGTGTCGAAATCGGACCCACCGCATCACGAATAGACCCATCATCTCAAAAGCTGACCTACCACCTACCACCTCAAAAACGGACCCGTCGCCTCAAAAATGACCCCACCCGTCTCGAAAGTGGACCGGCCATCTCGAAAGTGGACCGGCCATCTCAAAAATAATCATGTAGCCTCGAAAGCGGACTCGCTGCATCAAAATGGACCTGCTGCCTCAAATACGACACCGCCGTCTCAAAAGCAGGCCCGACTTGACCCACCGCATCACGAATGGACTCGCCGCCTCAAAATGGATCCCGTCGCCTCAAAAATAATCCTGCCGTCTCGAAAGCAGACCTGACATGTCGAAAACGGACCGTCACCTCCACCCACGCACCCCATCCAAACGTTTTTCACCCCACCCGGTCGTTTCTATCCCTGTTTTTTTTTCAGCCCCAGCTTGTTTCTGAAATTATGTTGTATTGTGTGTTGCTAGTAGCTAAATATGAAACATCTCCCTCATACTGGCGTGATCAGAGTCAGACAAAGATATATATCTTGGATGAAGCTGGAGTTGATGATCACACTGGCGAGAGGCGACGAGGTTGGAGTGCAATGGGCCATGCCTGCGTGATGTGCACAGCATTTCTTCGTGGCCAAAAGTACTCGATTCTTCCAGCTTTGGATTCTGATGACATTTTGCACACTCACAGTCGTCATCGTTAGCAGGATCGTGGATGCGTAGGGATCATGATTGAGCTGGGAGTCGTGATGTCGAGGGACACGTAACACCATAAGCAACAGCGTGACGGTCACTGTTTATTAGAACAAACAATGGCAAACATTCTGCTGCTTGCATGCGTGAGTCCAGATCAATATGCAAATGACTGTAAGACAACACTCTTGCCGGCATGGTTATGGAATCCACGGGCAGAGAGAGCCGTCTTCGAACTGGTATGGCGACCACGTCACACCTCCAGCGCAAAATAACAAATCCCGTGTTTCATCCAATTGCTGTCTGAGCCGTCTTTTCTGGGGCAGGAGGGGAACGCCCAGATTATTTCGGATTAAACGCGGAGGGCTGCGTGTCGCTCCCTGCCACTGTACGAATTGTCATTGGCGGACTATGAAAGCAGGGTGTGATGCCGTTGTGGAGAATTGTCGGGTCCATAGCTGTTCAAGCACGACTTCTATGGTGTCCCCTCTTCTCATTCTATTGTTCCTCTCAGGAAATGCGCTCGCTCTGGATAACGGTGTGGCTCTTACTCCGTCAATGGGATGGAATCCTTACAATGTTTATGGGTTAGTGGCTCCGTTCCCAGCACCTCGACTAGTGGTTAACCTTGTTCCGGGGGCAGGTGTGATACAGATGAAACGCAGTACCACGCTGCCGCAAACGCCCTTATCACATCGGGCTTGAAAGACCTCGGTTATCGGTACTTCAATTTGTACGTCTACTCTTCGACACACCTCGCGACCATGGGTTCTCAAAAGTTTCGAATTTTACTAGAGACTGTGGCTGGCAAGCAACCGACCGCACGTCATCGGGGGAGTTCATGTGGAACGCGACCAAGATTCCATCCGGAATTCCTGCGCTTGCGGATTTTGTGCATGGCTTAGGACTCTTTTTTGGCCTTTACAGCGATGCGTGCGTGGGGCACATGTTTGTCCCCAGACGTACAGCTTACGATGCTGTTTAGCGGGTACTATTCATGCGATACCACTGGGGGGAACGCCCATTGGATTGGCAGCCTTGGTTACGAGCAAACCGATGCAGCCTCATTTACCCAGTGGGGTGCCGATTACTTGAAGGTCTGCTTTGAGAGGGCTGGAGCTCTTCCATTCTTAGATACTCACTAGTTCCTGCTCAG
Organism: Melanogaster broomeanus; assembly: GCA_014904935.1. Taxonomy (NCBI): domain Eukaryota; kingdom Fungi; phylum Basidiomycota; class Agaricomycetes; order Boletales; family Melanogastraceae; genus Melanogaster; species Melanogaster broomeanus. Next base: position 50,135 of record MU123764.1, on the reverse strand, counting down.
TATGACAACTGCTATGTTGTGAACAACACCGACTTCGTAGATTTCAACCCTCCAATTCGGGAAGAGGTAAATCAAACTCATTGATTCGTACGGTGCCCTTGCCAATGATCTCAGCCTCACTTTACCGCAATGCGCGATGCACTCGCCAGCACCGGTCACGACGTTGTTTACTCCATCTGTGAATGGGGTATCCAAGACCCTGCGCGCTGGGCAGGGTCAGTCGGGAACAGTTGGAGAATCGCGTATGTTGGCTTCCATCGTATTGCGGGCTGCATCTCTCAATGTACTTGGCGTCAGAAACGACATTGGACCGTCCTTCGCTAGCTTTCAACGCATCATCAATCAGTTGGTCCCCGTAACTCAGTTTGCCGGGCCTAGCACATGGAATGACCTCGACTTGTTAGAGGTCGGTAATGGCGGCCTGACTAAGGATGAATGGTCGATGCAGTTTGCCTTCTGGGCCGCGGCAAAGTGAGTACTTAGTCCCGCAGGTTGGGCTTTAAGCCATGTCTGACTTCTATTCCAGGTCCCCCTTGTTGATATCGACCGACCTGACGACCGCTTCAACTGATGTATTAGACATCCTTGGGAATAAAAGGATTATCGCAATCAACGTAAGGCTGGTTGAATACCAGGCGATTCCGTTGACTATTGACGATGCTCTGTAGCAAGACAGTCTCGGCGCGTCTATCGCTTTCAAACGAAGATACACTGACAACTACGACGTCTGGGCGGGTCCACTCGCCGATGGTTCCATGGTAGTAGGTCAGTATTCCCTACCTATCAATAGACCCTTCCAGACATTAGCTAATGTTGTGTCGCAGTTCTCTTGAACTGGGTGGACGCCACACAATCCATCACATTCAATCTATACGACGTCGGACTCTCCTCCGCTGACTTCACGGACTTGTGGACGGGTGCCGCGCTCGGGACCGTAGAAACGTCACACACTGCTCCCGTCAACGCACACGGTGCACTTATCTTCCAGCTCGCGAACGGCGTTACTATACCCCCAACATCTTTCACGACCTACTACGCAGCCTCGCCATCGAATGTTCTCGCAGGTGGCGCCGCGACGCGTGCACTCAACTCATCTTTGAGCATCACTGTAGTAGGCAATATCGGGTGGACGGGTACCCTCACGTTCACCGGCATCGACGGTGGTGCCGGGGGCACAAAGCTCGTTGCACTCACCTACGTCAACGCCGACTACACGTTCTCGAACACGGATTGCTCGAACTGCAGGAGGGCACAGATCAGCGTGAACGGGCTGCCGTCCGTTGTTGCTGAGATGCCAATCTCAGGACAGGTGAGTGCGCGGTTTCGGTTTGGCTGCAGTTGATGGGTGAGCGAGCATGTGCCATCGACAGAGCTGGGATATCCTCTCCACTGCCCCGGGGTACCTTATCAGCCTCGATGGCTTCAATTCGGGCACGGACAACACGATCGCATTCTCAAATCCGAATGCTTGGACCCCGGATATGTACAGTATTGGCGTGGCTGCTTGACAAGTATAGCAGGGGAAGTTGGCGTCAAGAGTCTGAACTCTGAAGAAGCTGGATGGGGGTAAATGCTTTGGTACCGTCTTTGGGTCATGTATGGAAAACCCCTGTCTCGAGGATTAAAAGGAGGAGAATCATGGTTGTATTCACTTTGTGGCAGAAGCGCTCACTAATGCCCATGTCCCCGAGTTACCATTCCCGGCCCCATTCACATTTCTGCCCAAAGTTCCGCTCCCATTTCCCGAAAACTGGTATCCCTTGTACAAAGTGGTGCTATCAAGCACACTGCCGTTCGCACTTGCAACAAACTCATGTGTGGGATCCGAGTCCGGTTATGAAACGTGGGCGTGGCGGGGAAGATGGGGCACCCTCTGCGACTGCTGCGTCGCCGGGATCATGCATGGTCTCGTAAAGATGTCGAATGGTTGGAACAAACGCGTATGTAGGTATTATACTGATGACGATGGCAGTGGTGGAGTAAGGCACATAAACGCTTATCTTCCGAGGTGGCACTGGTGATAAACCAATAATGTCTCATAAATTAATGGTGGGAATATTGATGATGACAGCTTTTCTGTATGGAACACGAAGCATGTGATCAGCAAGCTGGTATCATCATCATCAATGTCACCGCTTGTCGCCACGCACGCAGAATGGTGCTGGACCTGGATTGGAAGGGAGGTCTGTTGGAAGTCTTGTGCTGACGGGATCCAGCGTTTCCATTGGCCGAGATCTTCCACGTTCACAAGTCTGCGGTGGTCCACCATGACATCACGTTGATGGCGTTCCTGCTGAACGCCATCAATTGAAGAAAGGATGTGCCCCATAAACCCTTCACGATGTCAATGGCCGATACCATGCCGCGTCTTTGGAGTGCTCTTTCCAGCGCTGGCACGTTCGTCCACCGACCAGTTTAATAGTGCTAGCCCAATGTCTCCCCACGCAAGTCGAACCTCTGCATACCAGAGTCATGTTACCGCTCTATTTGGTGGCGGGCTTCGCGCTCCTCGTCAATGCACAGCACGCCCAAGTGTCGCCTTCGCTGTCCTGCCTCACCGAATCTAGGGGTGTCCATGTACCCGGTTCGGTCCCATGCAACCCGTTCGAGCCCCTCCAGCAGCGCATTGCGTTCGCTGGGACAGACGGCATGACCGTAAGCTGGAGCACCTTCGCGCAGCTCGCCACTCCTCAGGTCTGGTACGGAGAGTCTCCTTCTGCACTCACAAACGTAGCAAGTGGCAGCTCTTCTACGTACCCCACCTCGAGAGTGTACGATAACCATGTCAAGATCACCGGACTCAAGGCCGGAACTAAGTATTGGTATCGCACATCCTACCAGTTGAGTCCTATCACACGGTTGCATCACATTCAGAGTCGTCTCACCTACACCCTCATGCAGAAACTGTGCCGGATGCGCATACCGCCCGACAGACACCTTCACAACTGCCCGCGAGGCTGGTGATAACGGCCCGTTCACTGTTGCCGTCGTCGTAGATCTCGGCTTGATGGGCGCCGATGGTCTCAGCACCGCCGTAGGGCCATATGGAGGCGCCCTGGCTCCACTGGGCCCAAATGACCTCAATACAATCCAGAGCCTCCTGGAGAACAAGGAGTACGTGGATCATCGTATGCGACTTCCTATGTGACTCATCGTGCGACAGTACCTACGAGTTCATCGCTCACTTCGGCGATATCGCATACGCAGACTACTTCATCAAAGAAAGCTGGCAGGGATATTTCGGCACTGGAGACAGTAGCCTCATCCCCAACGCCACGAGCGTCGTGGATGGTTATAACAGCCTGCTGGAACAGTACTATGACCAGATGGCTCCCCTCACGAGCGCGAAAGCGTATATGATTGGTGCCGGAAACCACGAGGCAAGTCTTGAGTCAGAGTCTCCTGCCAGTTCGCTGATCGCGCGACTAACCAGGCGAATTGCGATAACGGGTAAGTCTGTATTCTAAGAATGAACGGTCTCGTCGTGTTGATGCACACGTGATCAGTGGGACGACTGATTCTGTCCACAACATTACCTATGACACGTCGATTTGCATGGCTGGGCAGACCAATTTCACTGGATACAGTCAGTTGAACCAGCATTATTCCGATTTACACAGCTTTTCCTGATCGGTTTCTTGTACATAGTTAATCACTTTCGCATGCCCGCCGACGAATCCGGAGGGAACGGTAATTTCTGGTATTCCTTCGATTACGCCCTTGCCCACTTCATCTTGATCGACACCGAGACGGACCTTCCTGAGGGCCTGCAATCACCCGATGAATACGGCGGGTCCGATGCAGGTGCTAACAGCGGTCCTTTTGGGTATCCTAACGAGCAAATCAACTGGCTCGAAAAAGACCTTGCTAGTATCGACCGCACGAAGACCCCATGGGTCATTGTAGGCCTCCACCGCCCCTGGTACATCGCTGCCAAAAACGCGTCGGGGACTGTCTGTCTGGCGTGTCAACAAGCCTTTGAGCCGCTGATGGTGAAGTATGGCGTCGACCTCTACATGCAGGGCCATGTGCACGTAGGTCCAACCAATTCGTTGTTTCGTACAGGCGAGCCGGTCCTCACATGATCATCGCAGGCCTACGAACGCAACAAGCCAATGTCAAACTGTACGCATCAACGACTCACACTTTTTTGTGGTAATCACATCAACTCACACCGCACTTCTCATTTTCTAGATTCGGTTGATCCAGCAGGTCTTAACAATCCGCAGTACCCGTGGAGCATCGTCAATGGCGCCGCTGGTCACTACGACGGACTCTCCGTCCTTCTAACGCCACCCTACTACGTCGACTACTCCATTGACACGTACGTTTCACCCGGTATTCTATCTATCCTGTCATTGCTGCTGACACTTTACTGTGATGACTACACTATCATAGCGCGTACGGCTGGTCACGTCTTACGTTCCATAACCGGACCCATCTCACACATGAGTTTGTCGCGAGTGCGAACGGCACTGTGCTTGATAGCGCCACTTTGTACAAGGAGCACCAGTTTTCGGGAAGTGGGAACGGGAATGGGGGCGGGAATCAGGGCGGGAATGGTGGCGGGCATGGTAACTAGGGTTGGATTTAGACATTTGTGAGCTCTGCTGCCGCAAAGCGTGTATGCGCGTCTTCAGTGAATACAACTATGATCGATATATGATCCTCCTCCTTCTTCCTTAAGACAGGGGTTTTCCATACATGAGAGAAAGACGGTAACTTGAAATTTGAAAATACACTTATGACCAACCCACGTGAGCGTGAGAAGCTTTCTCTTAAGATAGGTGACTGCTCTATTTTTGGTTACTCAACAGAGCCTAGATCGCCTTGGCCAACCTCCTCACCACAGAGCACCAGTCCAACGCGACTCCAATCATCAATAGACGTCGTCATTTGGATGTGGTATACTGACCATCACGGTGTCCTCAGTGTTGGGGGGATCGATTTTATTCGAGACTTTCCCCGCTTTTTGACGTCGCTATACGAGCTCCAGCGATTCGAGTTGGACTCGGAGGACTGGGGTCGAAACATACCACTTGGACCGCAGGAGAAGAATAGCAGGATCGAATGTTACACCATCACTCTTGGCGGAATCGACGTTGTAGTGCATTTTGCAGACAAGGAGAGAGCGACCCAGTTGGGGGTGAAAGGACGTGGGACGGATGTTATGAAGGTGACCTGCAAACAGCTCGGGGAGAAGCATCTGGAGAGGACGAAATGTAGCAGGTTGGGGACACTTTATTGGGAAGAAGAGGCGCGCGACATCGAGGAAGCTATTCTCGAGAAGTTCATGAAAGGCACTGTCGACGACGTCCAGGGACATGTGCCGGATTTCCTCTCCCCGCACCAGCTTTCTGCTTCCACGTCTACCATCAGGAACACGCTTGGCCTCAAGGACCCCGATAAAGGCGGCCGCAGGCTCTGGTTCCTTGTATTTCCCAAGCTCTTCCCAATCACACTTCTCCAGGGAGACGAACTGTTCACCATATGGCGTGAATGTGTCTTGAGTAAGTCTAGCTACATTTTACGGTCGTTCGTTCTGAAAAATCACGCTGCTCTAGGTCACTATGAGCTTTGGAAGGCTGGCATCCATCATGGCGATATCACCCCTGAAAACCTGACGTACTATCGGCGCAATGACACGAATCGCACGATGGTGGGCGTCTTGAACGATTATGACCTTGCGTCTTTGGCGAGAGGGTCTCCAGGTCCACTGGATCCAACGTGAACGTGATAACCACAAGGGCTCATCAAACACTGGTGGCTCATTGGGACCACCCCTCCAATCTGCACGTCTTACACTTCCATACACCTCGCAGCTATTGGCCCCCACAAGTTTCGGACGTTACTATAGGTTGTGGCCGACAAGCGATCGGCCCCACGTCATCGGGTGCGTTCACGTGGGATGCGACTAAGTTTCCATCTTTCCATCTGGATGTTATGCACGCTTTAGAACTCTTTTTTTTTTTTTTGGTACTTACAGCGATGCGTGCCAAACGCATACGAGACGTCCCGATGGTCCCACACGAACACGTGCTCTATCCCCCCGATGTGATTTCTTGCCTCGAACTTCTTACTTACCTGTACCACATGCAATCGCCACCCTTCCGCTCCAATCACTTGAGATCATTATGTAGCAGTAGAGGACGACGTGGTGTCGCTATCTGTTCCAGAGCCACGATTCGGCCACGACTCAATGCTGTCTAACCTGATGTTCCGTGTGGGTGGCAAGGCGATCGGCATCTAGACCTCTTTGACGACCTCAATCTCAACTTTCCCTTTCGGTAACTAGCAGCCGGAACGATATCCTCCACGTAGATGGCCAGTATAGCAAAAGTGACGCACCTATACCTATATCGCCACAACATGGAATCATTTATCTCGGTGTATATGGATCTTCTTCAGTACAGGAATGGCAAGGCGATGGAAATGCAAATTGTGAAGAGAGGCGGTCGATGTCGACAGACTGTCTGGACAACCGTCATCTGGCTGTGTTCCCGAAGTCTACACTGGCACTGATGATTTTTACCTGCAAATCACGGCCAAAAAACTGATTCCCCGCAAAACTCTTTTCCTGGGATTTTTCGACCCTTTTCCCAATCAGGCACAGTGGACGGGGCCGAGCTGACGATTCCCACCAACTTTGTCACTCCAAAGCTATGCTGTACATGTACATGTATCGTCCTGCGCAAGTGTCCTGTCGCACTTCCTCTTCATTGCTTGCTGATCAACTCCATGGTGCGCACAGCTTCCGATGTTCAGTAGGTAACCCTGACCACAGCCCGTGACTTTTCTTCCCATTACCAGGGTAATTAAATACCATGGACGTCCTCGATGCAAAAGCTAATGGTGGTCCTCCAATGGAAATTATCGACGATGTAGTGACTGTCCGCGAGCGTCAGTTTGCCCCTCAGTCATAAAGGGGATACGCAAATTCATGATATTCCCGCTTCAGATGAGGCGTTTGTCGCTAAGCACATGCCAGACCTAGGACATGATGTCAAGGATTTCTACGTCTACACCTGGAGATTGACGAATTGGAAGGAGCTCGAGATGAAACTCACCAGTCCAGAGTTTGTTTGTGGCGGTCACAGATGGTGGGTCATTCACCTCCCATCAGGCACTCTGTCATTGACATCCTCGTCCTATGCAGGCGCATACTTTTGTTCCCCTTCGGAAACTCTAATACTCCACCAAATGATACTGTCTCCGTGTACCTTGACCACGCAGATCCAAAGAAGTCTCCCGAGGGCTGGCATGCATGCGTTCAATTTGCTCTGGTCATCTCCAACATCCATGATCCCACCATATACACCGTCAGCCGTGAGTCCCGTCCTTGTAACCGTCCGTTAGACTACTGATTTGTATTGTATGCAAAGATACCCATCACCGATTTACTGCCGAGGAGTGTGATTGGGGCTTCACCAGCTTCAGCGAACTCCGGAAATTGTTGAACGTTCAAGAAGGTCATCACCGACCGACTATTGAAAATGAATCTGCAGATATCACCGTCTACGTTCGCGTACTCGAAGATCCAGCTGGCGTATTGTGGCATAACTTTGTCAAGTAGGTTTCTGGTACTCCTGTCACTGTCGCTTGATAACGCTAATTCTTCCCCTCTAGCTATGATTCCAAGAAGGAAACCGGCTACGTCGGTTTGAAGAACCAAGGCGCGACGGGTTATATGAATATTCTGCTTCAGTCTCTCTTTTGCATACGATACCTCAGAAAGGCAAGTGGCACGGTGGCGACGTAATCGTCTGACAGCGGTGCTCACATTACTGTAACACATCAGGCTGTGTATCAGATTCCAACGGAAGACAAACATCCCACGGAAAGCATACCTCTCGCGCTCCAGCGGGTGTTTTACCATTTGGAGACTTCAGACCAGCCAGTCGGTGAGTCATCAAATGGAAAAGAAGAAAACAATCATTGACCTTCGTTGAACTCTTGATAGAGACAACGGAGTTGACAAAGTCGTTTGGATGGGGGCCAAGTGACTCGTTTTACCAACGTGATGTCCAAGAATTTAATCGCGTGCTACAAGATGAGTTGGAGTCTGAGATGAAGGTCAGGGATGTCTCAGTTGGTTTCGGGCATTTCTTATGTTGCATATAGGGTACGAAAGCGGAGGGCGCAATTGCCAAACTTTTTGTGGGCAAGATGAAAAGTTATATCAAGTGTGTCAATGTCGACTACGAAGAAGTGATAATCGAAGAATTCAAGTGTGCGCTCAGTCCGATCGTCATTAACTTTAGGTATTGACATCTTCGGTCTCAAGATATCCAGCTGCGTGTCAAGGGGATGAAGAACCTTTACGAGTCGTTCAAGTACTTCGTCGCGGTTCAAATGATGGAGGGCGAGAAGAAATATCACACCAAGGGCTATGGTCTACAGGACGCTAAGAAGGGTTTCATATTCGAGTCTTTCCCGCCTGTGCTCCACATCCAGCTCGAGCGCTTCCAGTACGACACCCAGCGTGATGCTATGGTCAAGGTCAGTATGGACAAAAATATACCATTTTCAGTGCTCAGCGGACACTCTGTAGATTAACGACCGCCACGAGTTCCCCTTCGAGATCGACCTTGCAGAATTCATCGATGAAGTTCAGACCAAGCCTGGGAACTGGATATACAAGCTGCATGGTGTTTTCGTGCACTCCGGAAACATCGACGGAGGACACTACTTTGCTCTCATCAAGCCGGACCCCGATACGAGATGGCTCAAGTTCGACGATGATCGTGTGACACCGGTGATTGACCGCGAAGTGCTCGAGGAGAATTATGGTGGCGAACCGTTGAATGAAATCCCTCCGCGCTGGAAGCGCTTCCAGGTGCGAGAGACGCAGTGGTTTACCACCGCGTACATATTGGTATATGTACGTGAGGCTGCTACCAACGATTTATTAGGGCCTTTCAAAGAAGAGGATAATTCTCTGTTGGATGTGAGTAACTGGTTGGTGGTGGATACCGGACCTCTCTGACGCACGACACCACTCAGCTGCCCGCTGTGCCAGATCCCAGTAGGACACCTCGAGCAGGTTTAGTGGAGGGTATAACGGACCAGTCAGATGTGCGTGATCTCTGTTGTTGTTTCCCATATCAAGCTCATGCGCTTTTAGTCCCTAAATACCTCTAGACCAGCCTCCGGGCCATACGAAGCAAATTCTTTCCGCCGAACAGTCCCAGTTACGAAGGCCATTTGGGGGACTTTGGCCTCGCTTGCGAATTTTCTCACATCGAAATTCGGATAATACGCGACTTCCGCTGACCCCGATTTATCCAGCGCCCGCTCAACAAGTGAGTCACAACGTTTCTCATTCGAAGCCTACACTCATTGGCGCTCCGTCAGAGGATACTTGCTGCTGGACCACCAGAAAATCTTCAAGATATTCTGCGAGCAGCGGCGATGCCTGTGACATTCGACGATGAAGAATACGGTATGGCGACGCCTGCGGTGACAATCCGACGATGGCAAGGACTCTCCTTGGATAGACATCCTGTGTTACTGCCTCTGCCTGCCTTGTTGCCGTGATCCCAACATGAACTAGCCCGTTTCGCCTCGTCATATATGCGTCTCTAACTCTATGTACACTTGTCTGGATCGTGTGCACCCACCTGTTCTTATAGGTCTTGTCCGTCTTCTTCGGGTGACACTCGGTGACCACAATCAGCTAAAACCTGACTTTAGCTTTGCGCGTTCATGCTGGAATGAAGTTCAAAGCGCCAACGTCGACCACTAGCAGCGCCTCCAACTGAAAGGATGCAGAGGAAATCGAGACACGCATGGATCATCCGCGCCATCGGAGGTAAATTCACAGATGAGGTGGATCGAAGACAAAGATCTGAGGTGGACGCATTATTCTGGTTGCGGACTCAAGCGTGCATGAAGACACACGTGGTCAGAGGCAATGTTTGAGAGCACGAGCCTAACTTCAACAGCAGAACTAGAGCGGCAGTGTTTCTGTGCCAGAGCTCGAAGCGCTAGTGCTTGAACACGAGCCTCCGAGCTGGGTGAAAACGGGTGCGAACTAGGTGCAGTGATCGGCTGCATGGCATCAAAATTTCGCAAGATATATACACGATGCTGAGTAGAAGAAATGGAATGGCTGGTCTTGACTCGGTGGTCATCGGAACGGGTATTCTTGATACGACTTGAAAGTTGAGACCGATTTGGGACATCTCGGGAAATATTATTCCATCTCTCCATGCTCACGTCATATCGACCGAACGATGCTCTCAGCTGGATTGTCCACATCACCGATTAATGCTCCTACTGACACACGGTAGTGATACACGACATCGTCGACCACAAGCATCGAAACAACACGAATTGGAGTTAGTGTTCCATTGAGCATGTACCTCTCGGATCCCCTTTGTAAGACTGTGGAACGAAGGGCACATGCAACACGCAGCGCTATCTTACAACAGACAGATGTGGCGAGTTGTTGCGACTGGAATTGTGGCGAGTCAGTCATGACACTTGCGTGGCTTCCGTAGATTAGTTGCCTTGTTGTGACTGTACATGTGGCGAGTTGCCATGAGAGTTGTGGCGAGTGGAACAAGGTGGAAGACAATAGTTGTGGCGAGTGGGAGACAATCACGATGTTGCGTTGTTTGTGGCGAGAGTTGTTGTTTGGTGGTTGTGGCAAGTGTAAGGCGAAGCAGATAAATATTAAATAGAGGTCATACTCATGGCTCAATCCCCATCACTACAAAGCACTCGTCCGACGCGACTTCAATCACCACTCCAATCCCTATACCTTCTATATCTTTAGAGGCCAATGTCTGATCCCGGAGACGCAGCAGCCGCAAAAGGATCCCCCCACGCGCACGCACAGCTCCAGATGGCAGCATACTTCAGTCTACTCCAAGCAGTCGAGGTCTTTCTGCTGCAAGCGAGCAGCTTGGAATCCATAGCGTGGAGTTCGTTTATCCATTGTCCTCCTCGTTGACATAATGCTAACTACCTGATTCGAATCAAGAGTGACGCCACTGGCGCCATGGATTTTGCAAGACGTCCGCAATGCACAGACATGCAAGACAGACAAGTTCCTCGCGCAGTTGTTGCAGCATGTTTCTAAGGACCCAGGTCCCCCTGCTGAGGCCCTGTTGAACAAATGCCTTGACGCAGTTCTCCCATTTTGCAACGGGGACGTTGGCTCGGACACGGCTGGACTTTCTCCTCTGATCAGAACTGCACTCACTGAATAGTAAGTAGGACGGCGTACTTGGCGGAATTGACGTCCGACGTTCTTTACTAACACTTTGTACCAGCGCCAAGTGTACAAGTGAGGTCCGTTGTATGCTCCTTTTATCGAGGCTTGCAACAATGCGCTCAGCATCTCAAAACTCTGAATATCGAAGGCATACGTGCCCTGCAAGCGAGCGCATAGACATGTTTTTCCAACGTAACGATCCCAAGTGGATCACTCAGAAACACAGCGGGGAGAACAAGGCGCAACGCAAACCCGATCTCGTCATTCTTCCTTTCACTGAGGATCCAAGCACTTCAAAATCGTGAACAAGAAATTCGACCGGATACATATATCAAGGAAAACGCTCATAAGGCTATGAAGCCGAGCTACTGGAAAGACCTTCTGAGTGTCGCCGAGTTCAAGTTCGATGAAAATATAAAGATGAGCCTCCTCCCGCAACATACTCTCGGCAAAATTATGCAGCGCCATTCCGAGTTTTCATATCAAAGCGACGGACGTGACCCCGACAAGGATCCTGAGACGAAATCACCTGAGGTTCCTCATTCCAGCCAAGTGAATGCCACAGAACAGGCTCAGGTAAGTGATGGCCTTCACCTTACGGAATCAGCATAACATTCACTGAATAGTGCCCATATCAGCTGGCTTATCCACTCCAGCGACCTCCGGAGCCAATGCGAAACGTCCATCAGAGAGCGATGCGGACGAACGCTCGAGCAAACGAATCAAGACCGGGGAAAATCCCGAGAACAAACCCCTCGCCAAGCAAATTGGCGGAGCAGTACAGACGGCTCTTTACGGTGCTGAGATGTTTACCGCCACTCTGGCGGTAAACCACATCATCAATTTTACAGTTCGCAGTACGTATATTCGTCGTAACTGACGTTTTTGTACTGAGTGCCTTGTAGACGACGTCATTTGGAAGAGAAGATGTGACATTGTCCCCATATTCACCTATATGCACATAAAAATTTGTCCAGGCTCCACTTTCACAGCACAATAAACTCCGCAAAGCATGGCCCAAACTCACAATAGCATATTCAACGTGCAAAAAACGAAAGGATGGAGAAAGACAACGTGTGTTTACCGGCTTCGTCGTTCCTTGTTACTCCGCTAACGTCGTGACCCTACCCTGGGCAGACGCGATCTCGCCCTGATCGTCAAACAAGCATTTCACGGAGCACAAGCAGAGTGTCTGTGAATGTAAGAGGCCCGTTCTTCTACAGCCACAGAGCTAGTCCGAAACTAAAACCAAAAGACACGCAAGCTTGATGCCACAAAAAAAAATCCCCACCGAAGCTCAACAAAACACAAAGGGTAGCGGGATACACAGAAGGACATACCCTTACAAAATTCTGCCACCGACAGTGTTTGTCCTCTGTACTTCCATCGCTCAAACCTGGCGCCTCTGCAACCTCCATAGCAGACCAACAAATTGCGAGTTCCACTCAATCGAATGCGCAAAGCCTTCATGCGACGTCGTGAGAGATCCACTACACAAAGCAGCCAGGGAGGCTTGGATTGGGACAGGCGCTACAGACAGACATTCGAGTCATAGAGTTTGGTCCGAATTCGTCAAGGAATCATGCGAAGTTCCCATCCGATCCACCTCCAAAGCACGCAATTCAAGTGACTAACGTTGCATACCGGATGGATGGCTCCTGTACGCACCATTTTCTCCACTTTGTTGCTGTTAACTGTGCATCTGACACCCGTAGATGATCTGTCTAAAGCGCATTGCTACGGCGTCTAACCCAATGGCTTTACAGCAGCGTGATGA
>MU123764.1:17255-28356 GCA_014904935.1 Melanogaster broomeanus | reverse complement strand
TTATGCCAGACTTTGCCAGAGAAGACCTAGACTTGATACTGACCCTTCCCCCCTAGTATTTACTCAATTTTGCTCTCCTGTAGAAGTCAATATTTGACCCCTTTATCATAATAAACCCCTTGTAAATCTTGTACTGAGTGCCTTGTAGACGACGTCATTTGGATATGGTATTATGACCGTCAGCGTGTCATCAACGTTGGGGGGATCAATTTTATTCAAGATTTACCCCGCTTTTTGGTGTTGCTATACGCGCTCCAGCGGTTCAAGTTGGAGGACTGGGGCCGAAACACAGAGTTTACACCACAGGAGAAGGACGACAAGATCGAATCTTACGCCTTCACTGCTTGCGGAATGGATTTCGTAGCGCATTTCGCCGACAAGGAGAGAGTCACGCAGTTTGGGATGAAAGGACGTGGGACGGATGTTATGAAGGTGACCTGCAAACAGCTCGAGGAGAAGTATCCGGAGAAGACGAAAAGGTGGCATGGTGGGGAAATTTGATTGGGGAGAAGAGGCGCGCGACAGCGAGGAATCCATTCTGGAGGTTGTCCGCAAAGTCACTGCCCACGACGTCCAGGGACATGTGCCGGATTTGCTCTTCGCGCACCAGTTTTCTGTTTCCACCTCTACCATCAGGAAGGCACTTGGCCTCGAACACCCCGATAAAGGCTGCCGCAGGCTCTGGTTCCTTGTATTCCCTAAGCTCTTGCCAATCACAGGTCTCCAAGGAGCAGAACTACTCTCTGCATGGCGTCAATGTGTCTTGTGTAAGTGCAGCTATGTTTTACGTTTGTTGGTTCTTAATGTCATGCTACTCTAGGTCACTACGCCCTTTGGAATGCTGGCATCCACCATCGTGACGTCAGCCTGCAAACCTGATGTACTATCGGCGCGCTGACACGAATCGCACGGTCGTGGGTGTCTTGAACGATTACGACCTTGCGTCTTTGGCGAGCGAAAACCCTCCTTTGGGTAACGAGCGAACTGGAACGATACCGTTCATGGTGATCGACCTCCTCGACCCAGATGGCCAGGATGGCAAATTGAAGCACCTATATCGCCATGATATGGAATCCTTTGTCTGGGTGTTGATCTGGATTTGCGCCCAGTACAAGGATGGCGAGAAGCGATTCCCAGGACCCCTAGATGTGTGGGCTAAAGTCGATGCCAAAGGATGTGTCCTCTGGAAAAGCCGTTTTCTCGCCGTCCCTCAATTCCCTGATGATCTTGCCATCGACACGAAGGATCTCGTGCAAAGGCTCGTTACCTTCCTTTCCAAACAACACAATGCTCGCTATGATCCACGCAAAATCGTCAATGATACTCAAACACTACTCGATCAGGTTCCAACTCTGGACGACCCCCTATCACCTTCTGTGATTAAGAAGTTGGAGGAACGAATCAAGAAATACAAACTGGCACTTGTCGAGAACCCTGACCATGTTGTATTTAGCGGATTCATCAAAGTGATCGACTTCAAGATAGGCGATGACCTTGAAGATTAAGGTGTTGTAGGGTGGGCGAAGGCAGAGCCAGGTCAATTAGTAGAGGGCGTCGTCATGTTTTTAAACTGCACAGCGCGTAGAACTTCAGTCGCGTTGACTTCTGCACTCCATGGTATATGCAACTTTGTAGACATACATTATTGTGCGTTATGCCGTGCAATATACATTTTTACGAAGTGCACCGACACCGACTTCACGAGCAGCCAGCGAAAACAACGGCTCGCGATGCCTCGAGCCTGGCGATCTCACAGCACTATAGCTATAACTCACCCAAAGGCAGACCGATTGTGAGCGAATTACTGTCCAAGCATCTGTCATTTTCGCCGCGCGATTACCAGGTGGAGGTGTCTGCAAGTCACTCGATGGAGTTGATCTGGTGGTGATTGTGCCGAGGGGAGGAAACAGGTCATTCCCATGGTAGACAGTGCCGAGTCCATATGCATGAAAATGTGAATGTGAAAGCAATCCGACTTCAAAGCACTGGAGTTCAGTGTGGTTGCGATTAATTCTGCCTTGCTCAGACCTCGGGCAGACCCTGTTGGAATTGAATCGTTCGTAGTGGCTGCCAGTGAACCTTATTCGTCGTAGCTACTTTTCGTACGTGGAGTATACCCCGGGTCACCACCCCAGCGCGGTGACGACGCTAGTGGCGCCTGCGTGGCGGCAGGGGGCAGCAAAGGTCTCTCGTCCGTTATCGAACATAACAGCTCGACGTCACGTGGTGTCACCGCGATTTTCAAAAGATCCCTCTCTTTGAGGTTCACTCAGGTGCAGTTCAGAGGGGTAGGAAACATCAATTAGTGACTTGATTGAAGGTCTTAGGTAGGATAAGGACACGAGGAGATGTGGATGATGTGGAATGAAATAGTCTGAATGGTAACTACAGAGCATGTGGGTGAAAGCGCGAAGCGCTGACCGGCCCCACTTCAGTCACCTACCTAGAGGTACCTCTTAGGTCCATCTTTTCCTCTAGATGGTTGGACCTAAGAGGTACTTCTGGGCTTGGAATTCCCAAAAATCTGGGCAAAGTTGGTGACCAAGGGCCTTTGTGGAACAACTGGATGATCTTCCCAGAGCAGTTCCCAAAGGGAATTCCCAGTGCCCAATGGGAAATGGGAATTCCCCAGATAGATGGGGTGTTGGGGGTCCTGAGGGACCTATAGTGTGCTTTATTGCAATTTGCAAATGTAATAGATGCTATCTAACCATGATTCAAAAGGGGTTTATTATGATAAAGGCCAAGGGGTCAAATATTGACTTCTACAGGAGAGCAAAATTGAGTAAATACTAGGGGAGGAAGGGTCAGTATCAAGTCTAGGTCTTCTCTGGCAAAGTCTGGCATAAGTCCAGTTGGACACAAGGTGTGCCTTTGCTGCTGGATAGCATAAATAGATAAAGGACAGACATGGACTGCTTGGATTCACTAACTCAGAGTGGAGTGTTGATCTGATGCATAGGTTCCAGTCTGGTGACAGATAAGAAATAACTTAGTTGATTTTAGACTGAAGACTACCAGACATACATCTACAGCTTAAATATTAGTAAGTAGCATAGCAACACATGGAATTTCCCACTGTTATTGAAGGTCAACCTGGAAATTCCCCAAGCACTATGGGAATTCCTAGGTGTTGCTGCAGGTTGCTTTGGGAATTCCCCAGTGTTATTGCAGGTCAACCTGGGAATTCCCCAGGCACTATGGGATTCCCAGGTGTTGCTGCAGGTTACTTTTGGAATTCCCCAGTGTTATTGCAGGTCAACCTGGGAATTCCCCAGGCACTATGGGAATTCCTGGGTGTTGCTGCAGGTTGCTTTGGGCATTCCCCAGGCACTACGGGAATTCCCAAATGTTGCTGCAGGTTGCTTTGGGCATTCCCCAGGCACTATGGGAATTCCCAGATGTTGCTGCAGGTTGCTTTGGGAATTCCCCAGGTACTATGGGAATTCCCAGACATTGCTGCAAGTTGCTTTGGGCATTCCCCAGGCACTATGGGAATTCCCAGATGTTGCTGCAGGTTGCTTTGGGAATTCCCCAGGCACTATGGGAATTCCCAGACATTGCTGCAAGTTGCTTTGGGCATTCCCCAGGCACTATGGGAATTTCCGGATGTTGCTGCAAGTTGCTTTGGGCATTCCCCAGGCACTATGGGAATTCCCAGACATTGCTGCACATTGCTTTGGGCATTCCCCAGGCACCATGGGAATTCCCAGACATTCCTGCAGGTTGCGTTGGGAATTCCCCAATGTTGCTGCAGGTTGCTTTGGGCATTCCCCAGGCATTATGGGAATTCCCAGACATTGCTGTAGGTTGCTTTGGGAATTCCCCTGGGCACTATGGTAATTCCCCAGTGTTATTGCAGGTCACAGTGGGAATTCCCAGCACTATGGATCCCAGGTATTACTACAGGTTATGTGTTGCAGGTCAACCTAGGAATTCCCAAGTGTTATTCCAAGTCACCAACCACCTGTGGCTCACTAGTTATTTGCCTTTGCACAAAAGAATGTTCCAGATCAGGGAGATAAATCAAATGAAGTCAGAGAGATGTATTAGTACCTCAAGTAGGAAACCTAGATATTCAAAATTTGAAGCTCTTAGCAGATGAAGTACACCTAGAGAATAACTGATAATCATCTACCAGGAGACCCTGAAAGGTCAGACATTACGAAGAGCCACACTTCAATGACAGCAAGGCAACACCATTCTTATATTTATTTACACTACTACTTGAATGACAATGGTATATAACAGAGTTTAGTCATAGTAGGAATCATAGTAGTTAGGTTGGGCAATTTCAGACAAATCTTCATACTCATCACCACTACCAACCTCAAGATATCTAGAACGAGATGGACCTGCAACAGGAGAAGCATTACGAAGTACATGGCTTCTTCTCACATATGAAGGTGAACGCGAACGACCCATTGCCTGGGAGGGAGGTGGTCTGGCTAAGGCTTGACGTTGTGGAACTTCATGGTGGCGAGAACGGACCACAGGCACTTCAGTCTGAGTTGCACCATGACCAGCAGGAACCCGACGAGAGGGCAGAGGGGGTTGAGAAAAGTCACTAGATATGATGACAATTGTAGGGTGATTGATATAAAATAAAATATAAAACAAACTTACGCAGGGCGAGTGGCCTCATCATAGCTAATGGAAACACTGATCAGCATTGAGTCAAAAGATATAGTAAATATCTCACTCACTTCATGTTCATCAAGCCCCCAGAATGATAGTAGCTCTTTCCAACAAGACGCTCAGCTCGTCTATATACATATAAGTTATCATCAAACAAGTGAAATGGTGACTAACTGTTGAGGTAACACATGATGGCGAGGGACGTGATGGCGAGGCATCTCAGCTCCTTGAGCATCAGATTGTCTGGAAAACCATGAGTCATACGTAAGTAAAAGAAAAGATAGCGTACAACTGCCAATGAACTTGCTGATTGCGAGCATCCTGTAGGGAAATTAACATTGATAGGGGAAAAGATGATAAAACATACCTTGACTCGTGACTCTAGCTTCATATGCTTTCGTACATGGTGCTCATCAAGAGACTCCTCATCATGGCGACGCTTGCGTGATTGTAAATTGGATTTTGAAGCACGGACAGGAAGAGTGCCAATTTGGTCACAGTGAGGCTGTTTGACTCTATCCTTGGCTTTCTTACGAGCAACAACGGGAGATGGTTCACGTGAGGGGGAGGACTGGCTTGATTGTTGCTCAGGAGGAATGCTGACTTCACGAGGTACATCCCGCAGGAACTTGCGGCATTGCCTGAGGATGCAAAGGGGCTGGGACTCAGTATCAGTGATCAGCAGAATGGTGAACATCCTTGGGTCATTGTTGTCCAACCAACGACACCATTCTGTCATGCAGGATGTGAGCAACATGCAGAAGGACATAGGTATGACTCACCTGGCATCCATGTACTAACTGACACCTCAACATCTGGAATTGTGAGGCGGGGCTGTCTGTTCTTCACCTTGGCAAGTCTTCTCTTCCCAGCATTCGGTACAATGTGGCGCAAATGGAGGCTTGGCAAGTGCTGCTTGAGGTAGGGCCCAACGACTGCAATGAGTTCATCAATTGTTGCATCATGGGGTACCCAGGTTGGGGGGGCAGCGACACCAGCAGGCCAGTTAGTGACAGTTAATTTATGTCGATAAAGGAGATCATCGAACGATTGCCATGGGATATTCTTCCCATCAGTGCAACCAAACTGCTCTGTGCTATGTGAGTATCAATCACAAGATGTATGGATGAGCAGACTTACTGAGCTTTTTACCCATCATTATGGGCACAATACGCCGATTCCAATCACGGAAACCCTCCACAGTACCACGTTCGAATTCTTGGTCGACATTTGACACATCATCACCAACGTTTCCATCAATACAAACGTCGGGGATAGGAACAGTCGCAGACGAGTCAATCTCCTTGTATCTGAACACAGTATTGTAAATGCGAAGAAAGAAATATTGTAAGCAGGACATACTTAACGACGGTGGTAACGTAGTCCAACCACTTAGCCAGCTGTAGCTCATGGGTATTGATCAAATCCCTGACGAAGGTAGAACCCCCAAACCATCCAGCAGCATGGCGCGCAACTGAGTCATGACCTTTGTAAACCACCATGCCGATGACCTCTACCCCTTCCAGGCGGCTCCAGGCAGAAGCCTACATGGACACCTAATGAGTTGTAAGTAATGATATCAGAATCGGCACATACTCCTTTGGCAAACTGCTCTCGAGCTTCTTCAATCAGAGCAGCTAAAGATTTTGCGGAGAGTTCCCCTTCCCGAATAATGGCCCTTGCATGTTCTCGTATCTCTTGCCACAACGTAGTATGTTCTTCTTCATCGCCATGCGTGGCATAGTGATCTTTCTGTCTTAGGCGATAATCTTTGACACTCTCTATCAAGGGAGGGGTGGTTCAATCAGAGAAAACCGAAAAGCACTGTACTTACCACCCTCAGTAATCGGATGACAGAACGCATACCACTTTTGATGAAGGTTCCATCGCTGCTCAGCTCTAGTAGCCAACTTCTTGAGACCCGCTTCCTCAAGAATGCGCTCAACAGGCTTGCCATACTCCACAGCTAATTCTTGGAGGGCCTTCATGACGCTGTCACCAAGTTCGTGGGCCTTTTGACAGGCTTCATCGGGTAGCGGACCAGGGCGGTGGACTCTTTTGCCCTTGGCTTTCGATGCACCATTGGAATGTCGGTCGTCTTCGTCATCAGTTCCATCGGGTTGGTCAACTACCTCGTCGTCTGATGGCAGAAACCATAACGGTTCGTCCGCAGGGGATTGTGGGAGAGTATTAGGTGTATCTGTCACCGTCTGTAGGAGTAGGCGCTGATGGAATCGGGCCATTTGTTTTTCGACTGTCGAGACCTTCGACTGTGACTTGGTTGGACGGTGTGCTTGCTTTAACGCATCCTGATTTGGTGGCTCCCAATCGGCATCATCATCTGGTTCACCTGTCAAGATTTTCAGTAACATAGTCAGATTGGAACGACGTAGAACTTACCGTTAGAGAACTCGTCATCATCTTCACATTCCGCATCTTCAACCGGGTAGCACTTCTGTGCCTGACGTCTAAGAGTGATACCTGCAGCTTAACCTGGGTCAATATACGTGATGTGTAGATAGTAAATCGGTACCTGTCGTGCGTGCCCTCGCGGGTCCAACATCGACTCCATCATCATGAGATAGGACTTCCTCAGTAACCCGCGGTTGAGTATCTTGCGTTTCTCCGACCTGATTGCTGGGTGGTTGACGGTTGACCTCACTGGTTTCCCCACTATCTTCTTCGGGCTCCGATTCTTTCTCGAAGGGGTCAATTTGTGACAATTCTTCGTTGCAAGGGGCACCCTGAAAGTTTGTCAGTTGCATCATTGCACACTTAGGAGACTCATATTCCTACCGCTGGAGGTGACTTCATATGATCCTCGGACAGTTCCATAACCTTGTGGTATGTCAATATTTGTTAGCTCATAGTGATGATCTGCGACGCACGGGTGCTGCTTTGGCCTGGTTTCATGAAATATATGTTATTGAGTGCCATGCCGCTGGCAAGATACCCATAACAACGTACCCTAAGCTGCTTTCCAGATCGGGTATCTTTGTACTGCTAGTGGCATAGATTAATGACAAAGGAGCGGAAAATGGGATGAAACTGAACCTTTGGTTTTATGTACTTGTGCGCTGTTTTTGCACGACGGGACGGGCGACCGAGTGGTGACGGCGACATCACTGGATAGAATTCAAGGACAGTAATCAAAAGGAAACAAAATGTAGCTAACAGGAGAGACACCAGAGACACGTAGTCTCGGCGGAAAAAAACCTTGACCCGGAGTCAAAGGATAATGATGCAGACACGCAGTCCGCACGAACGCAAGGTAGACACGAAGTCACACCGCGGGGAAAGAGGGTGAAATGTGTGGCACATCGCTGCGACCTACTGAAATATATGTCCTACGCTATGATGATGTGACGGCAATGGATGGAAGGGGGAAAAACGACTGAACGACATTAAACCTAAAGGGAATCCATTGTGAGTAAGTCTCAAACGTAAGTTGGAAGGATACCTGATCGGATGCCGAAGATTGAACCTTTTCTGCGGAAGAAGACTTGTCAATCAGCTGAAATCTAAACATGGAACGGCGCCCAGGGTCGAAAAAAAACAACCTAAACAACTTTTTTTTGGGCAGATGTTAGCTGTGAAGTGGGGCCGAATGAAGGTGGGTCAGGTATCAATTACTGCAATGCCTTGTCAATCAAATGTGTGAGAGGGATGAATATTGAGAAGTACTCATCTGAAAACACCAATACGTCGCTCACAAAGCGAGGCAGGACGACTGAAATGTGGAGTAAGGACAATCAAGGGTTTAACAATGAGGTACTCACAGATCGGGTGGAGTGTCATTGGGAATGCGAGAACGAAGGTTGAAAGTGTGTAGGAATCAGCAGTCAGTGGGACTGAGCAGGACAGCATGGTTCAATACTTACCGAGCGTTGGGGAATAGCACAAGAGGTCCTGAGAGGAAAAAAGGTACACCCTCAAAACGATCTTCAACCCCGTTGGTGATACTTCCGTGAAGACGGTGACACCGGGGCGACCGTAAGGACGCGAAGTCCTAAGGGTGCTTCAGCTCAGAGACACGGAGTCAGCTGAGTGAAGTTGTGAATGGCGCGAAGCCAATCCAGGAGGGGATGATGGAAGGAGGCAGACAGTGTTGAAAGTCGGATGGTGGTGGCAGTTGCACACAAGTACAAACAGGTAAGCGTGGGATAAGAAAATCTGGGAATTCCCAAAGGCATTCCCAACGGGAATTCCCAGAACGATTTCAAGTCCAGCAAAACAAGCATTTCACTCTTTATTCCAACGCTCTACGTCGTACCTTTCCTCTGAGAAGACCGTTCAAGACCGCCTGGATCATTGATTGGCTTCGTGCCTTTCATATCTTCACTCAGCTGACTCCGTGTCTCTGAGCTGAAGCACCCTTAGGACTTCGCGTCCTTACGGTCGCCCCGGTGTCACCGTCTTCACGGAAGTATCACCAACGGGGTTGAAGATCATTTTGAGGGTGTACCTTTTTTCCTCTCAGGACCTCTTGTGCTATTCCCCAACGCTCGGTAAGTATTGAACCATGCTGTCCTGCTCAGTCCCACTGACTGCTGATTCCTACACACTTTCAACCTTCGTTCTCGCATTCCCAACGACTCTCAGACCTCTCGTGTTATTCCCCAGCTCTGGGTAAGTACTGAATCATGCTATCCTGTTCCGTCCCACTGATTCAGGACTTCCTACATAATGTTCAACCTTCGTTCTTACATTCCCAGGAACCCTCCGCCTCATTTGTGAGTACATCTATTGTCAAATTGTTCTCATTCCTGATAAACAATGTGAGCATTCTCCAGCAATCGAGTCACCTGCTATGTTCCGTCCCGAGTTCAAGCCCTATCTCCGGCCAAACGGAGGTAAGCTTCTGTTTGCTATGGTGTCCCGAGGAGTGAGCTGAAGCCCTTTGAAGAACACATTCGCGAGTTCGACGCCAAAGTCCTCGCATATTGTGACCCATATGTCATAACCTCGCCGAATGCCGACTGGATTCCCGAACCCCACTGCTTCGAAAACGAAGAATTGCGCGCTCGTGCTGATGGACGCTTCGGGTACCAAGATTGCTTTCAGTGGCCACAAGCTTACAGCGAAAGATTCGAGTACGCGATTTGCATTCCCAATCCGCTCAAAATCAAAGCCGCCGAAGAAGATCCCTCCAAGATAGTTTGGGAGTTCTGGACACCCACTGAAGAGGATTTCGACCTGTTGGATCCAAATTCGCCATTCCCCGTTGGCTCGCTCAATCGCACCGCGTATTATCATCTACATCAGCTCTATCACCACAGAAAATTGATCATAGAAGAATGGAAGGCCAAGCGGGAAGGAAAGAAGGACATCGTAACGGCCATGCAGCTTCATGCTCGACACCTCCTCAACATGTTGAAACACCATCCCCTCACTTTTCCTGACGTCGTTTTGTACGTCGCAGAATTGCAGCGCTCTCTCCTCGACATCAATGGCCACATGTACTATGTCAAGAAAGCCCAGTTTCCGCTAACATATCCCGACTTCCACCAACGCGTTGACCCCCTTGTGATGGGCTGCTTCACGCACGACATTACCACTTGCGAGCGGCTCTTCCGTGCAGGTATTCCTGTTTGGCTCGTTCGGTCCCCGCAATTCATTCCGGCAGACATGAATATCCTCAACATTGTCGATGTCACACGCCCCGATCATATTGTGCAAAAAAACTTCGTGCACAATAATGTTGTCACGGTTTTTCCAACACTCCATCTAGGTCCTGGGGGTAGTGATCGACATGCCAACACTCGACGCACTTTCCGTGCCAAACTCATTGATCCTGCCGATGCCGCGTCTGCCGATATTGTTCCTCAGCAAGGTCCTGCGACCTCCTCGTCACAAGTGGCGCCAGGTGGCCGTGTCCAAGCAAACAGACAGAACAACGCGCGAAGCGTTGCTCAGCAACACATCTATTCTGCTTCTGGTGTGTCTTCTCCCTTGTAGTTAGACAAATAAGTTCTAATGCGTCAGCGAACGTTCTGTAGCATCTCGCAAGAAGGGTCACAATCCGAAAAGTGGCCGAGATAAGTGGGCGGAGCTTGACGCCACCAATATGCCGTTGGCATTCCCTCAATGGTTGGCCGCATTCAAGCACGTGGACAAAAACCCTGCTAGAGTCGTGAAAGGAATGGTGGATTCTGGCTATCGATTCCCTGAACCTGCTCTGCTCATTACGCCGGCATCGCCTCAGCGGCGGAAGTTATTCTGTGCTAACTGGCTTGCCGCTCGTGGCCTTTGGATTAGCCGCATCGACCACCATCCGCCCAGCCCACTTCCCGTTCCTCAGACGTGGCGGGATTTCCTTAATTCGATTCCATCAAATCTCGCCGCCGATAACGCGACCACCAGATCAGCTCAAGAGAAGTTGGCTGCCAAGACACTGTTCGGTGACGGCCTCGTTCACTTACAGGGCGAGACCTGGGCTGGGCAGGACACTGTGCTGTGGCGG
>MU123764.1:0-11257 GCA_014904935.1 Melanogaster broomeanus | reverse complement strand
TTATTATGCTTGGCTAACATTGAACCAGGCCTTGAAGTTACTACATTGTCCATTTGCAGGTGTTGTCCGGCACCCCTACAGCTCATAGCACTTGGCCTCTTTGGTTGTGCACCGGTGTTGCCCTCCCTTGCTGTCGATGTCCGTGTACTGGAGCTCGTGAAGGGTCTATTCGTCCATATGACACCCAATATGTCGGGTTGGACTGAGGCTTTGGAGGGCTTTCTGAACGATCGAGGGGTATAAGTTGGCAACAAACGTCAGTTATTTCTTTGCATCCTTTAGCAATGTGACTCATTTCATCTAGGACAATCTCAGACGTCGATTCAGTATAGCTTAATCATTGGTATATTATACTGGCCCTCACGGTAGCAGAACATGTGTCCGACCTACTCTGTTGCCAAACACCCGCTCCTGATGCTGAGGATGAGAATGTATCCGTCCGTGAAAATACGCAACCCAGTGAATACCTGAGGTCGCGCTGCCCATTGTGCTTCGGAGGGAAGGATTGGAGACAGCGTCGTGACCCGTCCAATGAGTGCGTTTCTAAAATTTTAACAATACATCGTACTCATGAGTGTATAGCATTGACCTTATCGTTTGCGTTGATGCTTGCTTTACCCAGAAACGTTCTCGCAACGCTCGCAACGACGTGACTAATGATCCCCCCAATCCTACGCAAACTATCTTTATCTCCGAATTCGATGTTAAAGCAATGGAGGCACATGTTGAAGATTGTCGCCGTGTGAATGGGGGTCGGAAAAGATCGCGAGTGCTGGCTGCAAACGGAGATGGTTATGAGAATGGCATGAAGATTCCGATGTCTGTCCTCGATGCATGTGGTGACTCGTTTGTCGCTGCTGATGAGAAACGTGAAAAGGCCAGCACACGCTATTTTGCAGACACGGGGCTTATGGCAATGCTCTGCCGTCACGACCGTGTGCTATGGCTTGTCAACATGACTTCTGCTGGCGAAAAGCAATATTACGCACTTGCACTCCTCCAGCGCCTCTTCGATCATCTGCCTTCCGACATGTCAGTGGGGCTACTTTATGACATTGGCTGTCAGCTGGAACGGAGTTGTAGAAAATGGAGATTTCTGTCAGGGGCGGTCCTCTCCCGCCTTCATTTTGCTATTGCCGTGTTTCATGCATATGGCCACCAGTGGGCATGCCAAGTCATTTATCACCCTCAGGAAATGTGTCGGTTTTGGCCTCTCAGATGGAGAAGGATGTGAGCATTTGTGGAGTTTCCTGAAACCACTCATCCCAGTACTTCGAGTGTCTGGGGTAAGTCTTATTGTTGTCTCAATGACTTCCTCACCACTAACACCCTGCATATGCAGTTTCATCAATGTCTGTTTGTGCTCGACTATCAAGTTCGCCACCTTCATACCAAGTCCCTCGAATGCTTTGGTGATTGGCTGCACCGACGGTGGATGCACTGTCAGCAAGAAGATGGCTTCAACTACTGAGGCACTAGCATTACTGGATGTTGAGGAATCCGTCCTTCGAGATCAATGGGCAGCCCAGGTTGCTTATCAAACAGCACCTCTTGCACGTACGTTGCTCTTGCACTCTTTTGTTATATGTTTTCTAATGTTATGACATGGTCTGCGCTACAGGACAGGCGAAGAACAAGGGTGAAGAGGAAATCAATAGGGTATTAGCACTGGAGAAGGTCCTGGAACATCAACAGATCGTGATTGATGACCTGGAGTATCAGCTCACTGTTAACAGTGTCTGTGATGTCACAGACTTAAATATTCGCCTCGTTGAAGCAAGACGCAAGCTGGCAACCACTACTACCCTTGTTGAAAAGCGCCGGGCAGTGTTGGGTGTATCCGATCAAGCTAACCTTGCTGCACTCAAGCGTGATGTATATTTACAGGTAAGTGTAAATTGATTGTAAATCATGCCAGCGCTGATTAAGCTTGGTCCAGGTATGTATGAATGCTCGCGCACTAAAAACTCGCATACAGGAGAGACTTCGTCAATGCAAGTTTGAGCTTGAACGGTTGGAGCGTGCCTACTGCACTACAACAAATGGTAAGTCTTTCCTATTCATCCTTGTGTTAATGAAGCTTAGTGAAATCCATGATGTAGAGAATAAACTACAGGATAATGTTCGAGCGGCCATCAGACGACGCAAGCCAACCATCCTCAAGCTTGTTAGCAACTACAGCACCCTTTGCAAACAGCTGCATACCCTCATTGACGTTGGCACAGCACCTCCAGGGGCGATTGTCCCTCCTTGTATATCTCGGGAAGGTATATTTCAGCTGGACATTGATGATGACCTATGGCAAGATATAGGTCTTGATGATGCCACTGATGATGCCACTACTGATCCCCCACTTTGGCTTGCTGATGAATGTGTCCGCATGGGTATTCGCCATCTGCTAGAATATGACCGATGTGTGGAGGAAGAAGCTAGAGTTCGCCGTGAATGATGTGTTCTTCAGGAATGGATGATTTTCGGAGTGGAACAACCTCCAGAAAGCAAGAGGTGATGCAGGTAAGTTATTTGTTGCTCGTAATGTCTTATCTCTCTTATTCTTAACATCTAACATACCAGATGTGGATGAACTCTATCAATTAGATTTGCGTGGTGCTGAATTATGTAGGTTGTGTGTGCGGTGGGAGACACAAGTCCGTCACATACCTTGTGCGTGGGTTATGCCAGATACCTGGGGACCCTCGAGCATCACCCTGGGTCATACTGCACTTGCCATGCATCAACCACAGAGTGCCAATGGTGAGTACATGTCTCATTGTTACCAGTCTACATGCTTATCATACCCTGGTGTATAGTTGCTCATAATACAAAGGTATAGTTTTGGTCTGTGATGATTGTGGCTGATGCTCATTCTGTTGCAAATTGTCAGGTTGGTGGAAATGAAGTCAAGGAGGAAGAGTTGACTGAGGAGGAGGAGGAGGAGGAGGAGGAGGGGCAAACAAGATTATGGGGTATTGATATGGGTGATGATGAACTAATGGCAGAAGTTGAGGAGGCTGCATTAGCATATGAGTATCAACTTCAGGGGCAAGATGGTGATTCGGATGAGGAACTGATAAGAGATCTAAGTGAGGTTGATGACATGTTTTCTGAGTCCCATGGTTTGGTAGATGATGAGGAGTTATCTTTTATTTGTACACCTACTAAGAAATGGAAATTTTGAATATGTTGGCTTCTTTTGACCTGATCATTCAAACTCTTTAATTGTATCTACTCCTTGAATTGCACTGAAGAAATATATGATCTAATATTTGAATTTCCATA
Organism: Melanogaster broomeanus; assembly: GCA_014904935.1. Lineage (NCBI taxonomy): Eukaryota > Fungi > Basidiomycota > Agaricomycetes > Boletales > Melanogastraceae > Melanogaster > Melanogaster broomeanus. The sequence goes on along the minus strand of MU123764.1, from coordinate 7,978 downwards.
GGCACCTGGGAATTCCCAATGCAACCTGCAACAACACCTGGGAATTCCCATAGTGTTTGGGGATTTCCCAAAGTAACCTGCACTAACACCTGGGAATTCCCAATGCAACCTGCAACAACACCCAGGAATTCCCATAGTGTCTAGGGAATTCCCAACATAACCTGCACTAACACCTGGGAATTCCCAATGCAACCTGCAACAACACCTGGGAATTCCCAAAGCAACCTGCAACAACACCTGGGAATTCCCATAGTATTTGGGGATTTCCCAAAGTAACCTGCACTAACACCTGGGAATTCCCAATGCAACTTGCAACAACACCCGGGAATTCCCATAGTGTCTAGGGAATTCCCATAGTGTCCAGGGAATTCCCAACATAACCTGCACTAACACCTGGGAATTCCCAATGCAACTTGCAACAACACCCGGGAATTCCCATAGTGTCTAGGGAATTCCCAACGTAACCTGCGCTAACACCTGGGAATTCCCAATGCAACTTGCAACAACACCCGGGAATTCCCATAGTGTCTAGGGAATTCCCAACATAACCTGCACTAACACCTGGGAATTCCCAATGCAACTTGCAACAACACCTGGGAATTCCCATAGTATTTGGGGATTTCCCAAAGTAACCTGCACTAACACCTGGGAATTCCCAATGCAACTTGCAACAACACCCGGGAATTCCCATAGTGTCTAGGGAATTCCCATAGTGTCCAGGGAATTCCCAACATAACCTGCACTAACACCTGGGAATTCCCAATGCAACTTGCAACAACACCCGGGAATTCCCATAGTGTCCAGGGAATTCCCAACATAACCTGCACTAACACCTGGGAATTCCCAATGCAACTTGCAACAACACCTGGGAATTCCCATAGTGTCTAGGGAATTCCCAACATAACCTGCACTAACACCTGGGAATTCCCAAAGCAACCTGCAACAACACCTGGGAATTCCCATAGTGTCTAGGGAATTCCCAACGTAACCTGCGCTAACACCTGGGAATTCCCAATGCAACTTGCAACAACACCCGGGAATTCCCATAGTGTCTAGGGAATTCCCAACATAACCTGCACTAACACCTGGGAATTCCCAATGCAACTTGCAACAACACCTGGGAATTCCCATAGTATTTGGGGAATTTCCAAAGTAACCTGCACTAACCCCTGGGAATTCCCAGTCACTTGCAACAACACTTGGGAATTCCCAATGCAACTTGCAACAACACCTGGGAATTCCCAGATTGACCTGCAACAACACTTGGGAATTCCCAGATTAACTTGTAACAATAATTGGGAATTCCAACATCTACTCCAGTCTTATTACCACCCAAAAGATTTATGAATTCCCAGTCTTACAAAGACAGTGAACACCTACAGTGGCATATGTGATAACATGATTGGGCAATCATTCTCATCTAACTCTTCCTCCCCTAGCATTTACTCCCCTGTAGAGGTCAATATTTGACCCCTTTATCATAATAAATCCCTTTTGAATCATGGTTTGATAGCATCTATTACATTTGCAAATTGCAATAAAGCACACTATAGGTCCCTCAGGACCCCCAACACCCCATCTATCTGGGGAATTCCCATTTCCCATTGGGCACTGGGAATTCCCTTTGGGAACTGCTCTGGGAAGATCATCCAGTTGTTCCACAAAGGCCCTTGGTCACCAACTTTGCCCAGATTTTTGGGAATTCCAAGCCCAGAAGTACCTCTTAGGTCCAACCATCTAGAGGAAAAGATGGACCTAAGAGGTACCTCTAGGTAGGTGACTGAAGTGCCGGCCCCGGGATGCTGTGGCCTAGCCTGGGGGAAAGAAGTGAGCTGCGATTCCCATTTATGGTAGGAGCCCGTCGACGCATTGAGCGAGTCTCATATACCCAGGCATTAGGAGGCGGGAGTGTTCTCACCCAGTTAATTAGCGACATATTGGGGGCATAGTGTATCTGAGGAAGCTTGCATGAATCGGGGGGGAAGCTTGTATATATGGCACTAAGATCTGGGCATGTCGGCGCAGATAGACGAGGAATGCGTCACTTGCCCAGTGGCCTTTTACTTTGACAACATCGAAGGGTACATTGCGAAGTAGGTATTCGAGAGTTGATCCAATGCGAATGCCATGGCCTTGGAGGGGCTTGATGCCAGCTTTCTTGGCAGCGGAGGATAACGTGCTAATGAATTTTGATTTCATTAGGGGCCGATAACCTCCCTTGTGTTTGTACGCGAAAAGATGACCATCGGCGGGGGGGCTATTTACTTCGATGTGATGCTGAAAAGCGACCTGAGGGTCTGAAGGGCCGTGTTGTGGTGCCCAGCTGACATCTTCACCAAGTATGGCTGATTTGGTCCTTGGGAGGTGAAAGTTCATTGCTGGCAGTCCTTGTCGGTCTTCCTCATGCCTGACGTCAGAGGGTTTGACATGAAGAGCCGGGTTGAAGGCATCCAGACGTGGTACTGTAAATTTGCCAACTCGCGCTGTGCACCAGAAGGTGGTGGTCAGGCATGCGAAGACCGCTGCGTCGACTGGGTTGGTTAGATTGAGGTGGTCTCGCAATGCGCTGATGGTGTCGATTGTGTACAGGTCACGGGGTTTTCGCTTGGAAGAGGTGGGAGCTAGGGTGACAGCAGCTTTCAACAACGCAACGATTTCGGTGTCGTTGTGGGACCATTCGAGTCTGTGCATGATGTGCCATGTACGGACGCCTTGTAGGTAATTGGAGACCGTGTTCCCCGAGTATTGGCCAGCGAGGCAGGATATGAATAGGGAAATTAGCTCTGAGCTGGCGGGGGCACGGTCATGCTCGGGGATTGATTTGGCGTCGCAGAAAACGTGGAACACTAGCAGTCCAGAGCCATATGACTCTTTGGTGCTCTCAGCCCAGGCATGCGCAATGACGTCTTTGATTTGATCCAGGTCAGAGTCTTGAAGCGCTGTATGACCCCCTTGGGGGTCGGGCGCTGTCGTGCGATGAGTAGCTATGGGCTTCCACATCTTAAGTCGGTCTCTGGCTGCGCAGGCGGGACGGGAAAGGGAGGGTATAGGGGTTAGGCCAGCAGGATATGCTGCGGAAGATGTGTTAGTGGGGAGCACATGTTTCGGGTGTGGTACGAGGGTTGGGGGTCTCAATATGACTTACTGAACTTTCGGGAGCTTGGGGGCATTGTTGACTCTGGGTTAGCACCTGTGGCCACTCTAGACGTCAAGGGGGTAGTTCCAGCACTGGTCTCGAGCGAGAGCTGGACCTGGAAGTGATTGGGTCGAGTTGACAGGGGGAGGACTACTGCTGGAGGGCTGGTTCGGGTGGGTGTCTTCGATGAAGGGGAGAAATTCTGGAGGGATTGGGATGTTTGGGAGGATGGAATGTAGGGGGATACAGACCTCTGGATGGGGGGTCGGCTGGGTTGAGCTTGCTTGGGACGTAGCGCGAGATGATGACGGTGTCTGTTTTGGATAAGGTGGCATGTATGCGCTTGAAGACTTCATTTGTTGGCTTGTTCCGGCTCGAACCTTTCCACCAGCCCTCAATGACTCCGCAGTTGTCTCCGTAAATTTTGAAATGAAGGTGGGTGGACTCGGTCTGTAAGATTGCTCGGACGAGTAGCTCGAAGCCAACTGCTTCGGCCCAACCAATGTTGCGACCGTTTTGCTTCCATCCATGCCGGAGAAGCCATGCGTGCCATCTGCCGTTGAGAGAAATCCCAATACCGACTCCAGAACTAGCATCTGAGTAGGCTTGGAGGTCATGGATTGGGGTGGGACTGGGAATGGGATGGCAAATCAAGTGGTGGGGAGAGAGGATGGTTTTCCACCACACGAGGTCCTCAGGTGTGCCTCGAGGTGGGGTGCGTGGCATGAATGGCATGTCGCCGAAAATGGAAAGCATTCCTTCGAGATTCATTAGGTAAGCGTGACCGGCTGGGACGATATGGCATGTATGGAGTAACTTTCCATACAGCTTCTGTACTTCGTCTAGTCTGTGAGTACGGTTAGACTCCCATTTGAGAATCACATTCAGGTATTTCTCTCGCTTGGACTCTGAGAGTTGGACGGTGCATTTGTCCAAGTCCCAGACAAAACTGATGAACAAAGGGGTTGAGGAGAAAGGTACATCTTTCGAAGTCTCCCATGGGATGCCTAGGGTTTCTGAAGCACCCAAAGACTATCGCAAGGCGTAGCCTGAGAATACAACACAGAGACTGAGGGAAAGATGATAGGAAACGATATGAGCTGAGCACCTAACTCGCAAAGCGAAAGGTGTTTGAGCGGTATGAGAGGTTGAGAGAATATTACAAGATCAATTGGAGTCTTTGAGGAGAAGATCCAAGAGAACTAAACTGGAGTTCCCTGGACGTTGCATTCAAGTATATATACTACAGAGGGAACCTACCCTAAACTATGATAAGTAAGCATATGATGTCATAGTGGAGTAACGAGGCTATGCATGGAATGGAAGAGAAGCATAGAAGAGTGGAGCGGAATGTTCTAGGGTAACATGAGGTGAAGCATGGGGTATGATGTCATAGGTCTAGGCATAGTCATGTGATGAGAAAGATGCATATGTCACGTGATATAGATAAGATAAGATGGAAGTCACGTGACTAGGAAAAGATGAAAATAATAGGATCGTAACACTACCCCCCGTCTAGGGTTCGACTTCCAGGCAAGACCAAATAGATTTAGCAGTCGTCATATTTTCATATGGAGTAAACAGCGAGTCAAAGAGCTCCCGTGCCATTCGGAGTTTGCGTGGAGCTGAAGGTTTAAGACAATAGAAATCTCGAATAGTGTCCTTTGAATTTTCGAGATGAGCTTCTGGCTCCCAAGTTCTTTCATCATCCCCATAGCCTTTCCAGTGAACGAGGAATTCAAGCTTGTTTCGCACCAGGTGAGAGTCGACAATTCGGTCAACTTCAAACTCTTCATTGCCTTCTTCAGTGACTAGCACCGCACCGGGTTTATCGGCTTTCTGTCCATTAAGCTTTTCCTTGTATGGTTTAACACGTGACACGTTCACAACCGGGTGAATACGCATTGAGGTGGGGAGGCGGAGTTTGACCGCATTGTCTCCGTGAATAGATATAATCGTGTAAGGGCCAAGCCATTTCTCGGTAAGCTTTCGAGAATCATGATTTAATTTAAGGTTTGAAGTGCTGAGCCACACTTTATCGCCTGTTTTGTAAGCTGGTGCGTCAGATCTTCGTTTATCCGCTTGGGATTTCATTCTATCTTGAGATTTAGAAAGATTGTCCTTTGTTTCCTGAAGCGTGTCCGATAATCCCGATAAGAAGTCGTTAAGAGCTGGAATATTAGAAGCAATGGGTTCCATTCCCATGCGCAGCTGATATGTTCTTGTTATCTCGAATGGGGATTTTCCAGTGGCAGATTGTGCCTTGCTGTTATAGGAAAACTGTGCTATCGGAAGCCAGTCCGACCATTCTTTCTGCTTCTCTGCGGTGAATAACCTTAAATATTGTTGTAGATCACGGTTCAACCGTTCTGTCTGTCCATCCGTCTGGGGGTGATAGGCAGTACTAAGCTTTAGCGTAATGCCAAGAGCTTTTCCAAGTTCCTTTGATAAATTACTAGCGAACTGCGGTCCGCGATCCGAGACCATAGATAGAGGAAGGCCCTTGTCTTTCCAAACGTGGGCGAGGTACAATTTGGCTGTTTCTAATGCCGAAATTGCTTTGATACAGGGAATAAATATAGCTTCTTTAGAGAATCGATCTACAACCACTAGGATTGAGTCGAAGCCGTTTGAAAGTGGGAGGTCCATGGTGAAATCGACGGATATATCTACCCAGGGTCCTTCTGGAATAGGTAGTGGCATGAGTTTGCCAGCTGGTGCTTTATTGGTTCCTTTAAACCTTGCACAGCGATCACATCGTGACACATAGTCCTTGATATATTTAGAAAGTCCTGGCCATGTGAATGACCGTTTAACCAGCTCCTCGGTTTTAGCTTCTCCGGGGTGCCCAGCGACGTACGTGTCGTGGTGTTTTTCAGTTATAAATAGGAAGAGTTCCTCATTGTGCGGGACGAAGATGCGGTTGTCACATAGATAAAGTCCGTGAAGTTCGGTTAATCCGTATTTTTGGATGTCACTTTCCGTGACGTTTTTAGATTTTTCTTTGATGCGAGAAATAATGTCCTTTTCGTAAGCTTCAATATAGACCGCCTTCTTAGCAGCCCCAATCCACTCAGCCGGTATGAGGGTAACACCTTTGTTGTCTGAGTCTATGCCATCTGCATGATATACGCGACGTGATAAGGCATCAGCCTTCCCCATACTTGATCCAGCTTTGTGTAATAGTTTAAAGTTGAAGCGCGATAGATATAGTGCCCATTGTGCTTGCCTCCTGTTTAAGTCCTGGGAAGACATAAAATACTGAAGGTTTTTGTGATCACTCCAAATTTCAAATTCGAAGCAACCTCCTTCTAAATAGTGTCGCCAATCTTCTAGAGATCGGATAATTGCTAACATTTCTTTATCGGCAATTTGATAATTACGTTCGTGTTCGTTAAACGAATGTGAGGAATAGGCACAAGGTCGCCATTTGCCATCAGGGCATTCCATAGATAGTATAGCGCCAGTAGCGAAATCGGACGAGTCACACTCAATTTGGAAATGAGCGTCAATGTCTGGATAGACGAGGATAGGTGCTGTGGTGAAGCGTGATTTAAGCGTGTCAAACGCCTTTTGTTGTTCTAGTGTCCATTCGAAGATGACATCCTTCTTGGTAAGATCGTTTAATGGACGAGCAATAGTTGCAAAACCCTCGATAAATCTTCGGTAGAAGTTGGCCAGACCAAGGAACGCTCTCACGTCCTTGACCTTGGTAGGAACTGGCCACTCCAGAATTGCTTTTACTTTAGTTTCATCCATACGGATTCCTTCTGTGTTTATGATCATTCCCAAGAAATCCACTTCTGTGACCGAGAAGGAGCACTTCTCTGGTTTCACGAATAGATCATGTTCTTTTAGTCGTCGAAGGACTTCTAGAACGATCTTTTCATGTTCCACCGGGTCATCCGTTTTGGTGAATATCATGAGGTCATCTATATATACAATGTAAACATTGTTCATATCAGCGAAGATCTCATTCATCATCGCTTGAAATGTGGCTGGTGAATTACACAGCCCGAAATACATAACTAGGGGTTTGAAAGTGCCAAGATGACAGACGAAGGCTGCTTTCCATTCGTCGCCTTTCTTGATTCTAAAGTTGTTATATCCCCATCGTAAGTCCATTTTCGTAAATAACTTTGCCCCTTTGAGTTTGTCGACGAGTTGTGCAATTAGGGGTAAAGGATAGTTGTTTTTAATGGTATGTTCATTTAAATAACGGTAGTCTTGCACCATATGCTTTTTGCCGTCTTTCTTTGGTACAAAGAAGACTTTTGCTCGGACTTAGAAGGTCTGATATAACCCTTAGCTAGCTGGTCATCAATAAACTCTTTGACTTCCTGCTGCTCCATGTAGGATAAGGGAATCATTTGTCCCTTTTTGGGAATGAATCCTTCTTTCATGTCTATAGCGTGGTCCCATGGTTTGTACGTAGGCATACGTTCTGATGCTTTCTTGGAGAACACCGATAAATATTCATGATACGCCTTTGGAACAAGTTCCTCAGGTAATTTGTCCTTGGGTTTTTCGGTAACAATCTCTCTGAGAAGCCGATAGCCCTCTATGTCCTGGATTATTTGATTCCAGTTAATCTTCTTTTTGTCTTTTTCATATAAGTGAAGCACTCAAAGACTATCGCAAGGCGTAGCCTGAGAATACCACACAGAGACTTTAGGAAAGATGATTACGAAGCGAATTGCTGAGCACCTAACTCGCAAAGCGAAAGGTGTTTGAGCGGTATGAGAGTTGAGAGAATATTACTAGTCCAATGGGAATCTTTGAGGAGAAGATCCAAGAGAACTAAACTGGAGTTCCCTGGACGTTGCATTCGGTTTATATACT